>JBBPBX010032316.1:0-27202 GCA_038048925.1 Garcialebias charrua | reverse complement strand
GTGACCAGTCTCACTTCAGGCTGACTGTAGAACAACTCCAGATGTTGTTCACCAAATGTCACCAAGATCTCATGTGGAATTTCAAAATAAAGGCCCTCCAAAATTGGACATTTTCCATGTAATTTTCCCAAAGTTGCTGTGTTTGTTGCTCGTTCTTCAGGATGTTGTAGAAACAGCTAAGTACGACTTTACCACAAATCACATCATTAGTGTGCAGAAAGTTTGTCTCATTGACAGGCAACATAGTTCAAGAAAAAACAGGAATGTTAAATTTAAAATAATAAATTTATATATTTACCAGTAATGTTTTAAGTAACTATCATTTTGGAAAAATAACAGTTAAAATTGTAAATTAATTTCAGAAATGACATTTATAGCATTTTAACATCAAGTGTTTCTTTGTACCGTAAATTCCGGAATATAGGTCGCGGTTTTTTGCCTAATTTGCATGCTCTGTAACCTATTGAGAGGTGAGACCTGTTTATGGATTTCCCCCATATTTTTAGACCAATTTATGGCTCAGATTTGACCGTTTTTCATTTTGGCAAAAAATGGTGCAATACCACTTTTGTCCGCTAGGGGGACACTTCCAGAGAGTCCACCGACCGTTTCCAGCTCATGTGTCCGAAAAATGCCTCCTCTGCTTGGACTGACTCTGTCGCTGCCCGGCCTCCTGCTCTGGAGGTAAGAACTGTTTGCTGTGTTTGTTAGCAAGATAAGTCAAGAACCACAGGATAGATTTTTATCAAACTTACAGAATGTAATCACTGTATAGACATTTACAACTGACTAGCTTTATGAGACGTTTGAGATAAAAAAAAAATCGATGTTTTATGGGCATAAACGTGTCGCATTAGCCTTGTTTTATTTCCGTGTATATTTTAGCAAATAGCTCATAAACCACTCGGCGGATTTTCTTTCAGCTTACAGAATGTAATTATTTGGGTTTCATTTACAAACTGTTGACCTGTATGAGACATTTGAGATAAAATTCGATTTGGAATAAACAGAGTCTTTGATTATCAAAATATTAAACAATAACAATGATCATACAATAAAGACAAGGATATTCTTTTGATGTACAGTATTTGAATTAGAACAAAGTAAAGAGTCTCTTGGTGATTTAATTTGTGTCCTGGATTCAAATTAATGGAGTAAACAGTGTTCATTGTACTCTCTTGTGTTTTCCAAGAAAAGGTCTCACTGACAGGTTCAGAGAAACAAAGTGTACCACTGAGAGTTTTCAGAGACAAAGTTGTACCATTACACATATATAATAAATGATAACATAAATAAATCATCCACAAATAATTTTGTAACAACAGCACGTATGACATCATTAACAGCTTTTATTTTGAAAACTTGCAAAGGTTACTGTAATTCATATTGTTTGTGTGCACAACAAAACCATCATTTTGGAAGTGGAGACTGGCTTCACGGCATTTTTTACTGCCTGACGTTCTCAGAGTTGGGGCAGGAGCTACATGTCAGACCACCAACCACATGTTTTTTTTTTCTTTTACAGATGAAGTTCCTGTTAATAAATAGTGTGAAGCTGAGAAGAGTTCCTGGATGAGCGATTCATCAGTTCACTGGTATCAAACCAAACATCAGGGTTACACAGGTATGTATTTATTTACTGCAGTCTAAAGTGAAGTGTGGAGCTAAGCTGTGTTAGGAACTGTTTGGATCCTGCAGTCAAACTGTCCACGATTCAGATTTTTTTAAATCTTGCTCTTCTTCACAGCTTGTTATGGCATCACAATGCGTTCAATTTCAACTAGAAAATGCACTCCGCTACACCAACATGTCCAGGAATTCAGAAATAGTAAATGTCTGGTATATTAGTTTATTTCTTGACATATCATCAGAACAGTCACTTCAATACTGTCCACTTATTAAAATGTTCTAAAAACAAACAAAAACTCATGATGTCATCAACAAGTTTCATTCAAAATAATATTTTAAGTGGTTTTACTGTGATATATATACATACACAGAATGTAATAAAAACATATGTACAGTAATTCCTCAGAATTTTTTTTTTTTTTGCAAGAACATAAGTTTTGTCCTACAGATTATAAACTCTTATTTGCCACAGGTGTTGAGAAATTCCAGAAGTTTGTTCAACTCAGTTCTGGTTGTTTTGGAGTGATGACAGGATGCATCCATGCAGCCTACGTAAATTATAATTCTGTGGACAGAGCTCCCACCCTCTGTCCACAGAATTATAATTTATGTGTGCAGGCTGGGGAGTTTTGCAAGAATGACGAGGACTGTGGCTCCTTGGATGCAAAGTGTAATGACATTGAAGTAATTAATTTATTGTGGGACTGAATATCAGTGAATGAGCGTGATCGGATGAAAAATTATGTGAAGAGATGCTGATGGTGGACAACTGGGTCTGTGTGGAGGGAGGGGGAGATCTGAAGATGATTTTTGCAACAATGACAAAGACAGTGGAAAAGGACAGACGGGCCATTTCACTAGTGTGATCTGCTTTGTGGAGACACGATGAGGAACAGGAAGTTTGAATGGGGGAGTATTTTGAAGAAAAAGTGAAGTTTGCTGTGGACTTTGGGCATCCCCAACCAGGAGGGAGAAGTCTTCTTAAGGGCGGACGTCTCCTCTCGGTCTCCGCTTTGCTTTTGCTTTGTCTTGTCTGTGAAACTGTTTGAGAGCCTCTCTTCTACAAAATCTTCCAAATCATAACTATGGACTTCAATTTGGTCAGTTGGTCCCTCAACACAACTGATAACATTTCTTCAAAAAGAAGACAGGCTGTAGGCGAGCCGATCTGCCCTGTTGGCATGCACACAGTTGGATATCTCATCGACTTGGAAGTAGGGGTGGGCGATATGGCTCAAAAATTATATCGTGATATTTCAGAGTATTATCACGATAACGATAATTTTCGTGATATAACCCCTTCAAAAAATCAAATGTATTTATTTGACAAAATTAACTTAACATGTTGCTTTGCAGTATTATATAACATTTTAAAAAACAACAAGGGGTAATTTTACTGAAATTATTTAGTAAAGTATTTAGTCTCCAAGTAAAACTACACCTGCACTTTAGTTTTTGTGGTGGTTTTTTTAATCTATATTTTGTGCAGACTTTTTCAATCTAAATAACAGATCATTTTTAAAGTATATATTTTTTCAGAGATTACCTGGCTAACATCAGTCTGTCAGGAGATGTGGCAGAGTGAAGAAATATGTTTATAAAAAATGTTACATACAGCTCCTTTAAATGAGCTGTAACTTCTACAAGTTGATCAGCTGACCTTCATGTTTCAGCTTCATCTGTTGTCATATGCTTCCTCTGATTAATTTTTTTAACTGAACTGTCTCTGATGGAGTGATGTGGAGCCGCGCGTGTTTAGTTTACAGCGGGGACACGCAGCGAGACACGCTGCTCCGAGCTGCTCCGAGCTGCTCGGAGCGGGGCGGGGGAGGGGGGGACAGCTGTCTGAGCCGGCTGCAGAGCAGGGGGAGAGAAGTTGAGACGCGCGCGTTGTTTTTAACATTTTAGCAGTAACTAATTAGCGTTTTACACCAGTAGACGGTGGAGAGGAGGTGCGCAGTTGCTCGGGTGTTAAGGGGCGGGGCGCCCTGACGTATTACGTCATGAAATTAGCATATCATGATATAAGGTTTTTGCCCGGGCAAGCTTTTTATACCGGTATTACCGGTAACGATATGATATGGCCCAGCCCTACTTGGAAGACTTGATGACGTGTCTATCTCTGCTGTCATCTGTGGATCTTAAAGCTGCGCTGACATCATGTTTTAACTTTGCATCATTTTGCACTACATATATATATTTTATCATTGAACTATGTTCATTTTTTGCTAAATAAATTATAAATATATTAAAATTCCATTGCAAGTTATGGTAATTTTGTCGCTGGGACACGCCCACAGAAATCTGAGAACTTCCGCGATAAGTCACATCACATGACTTATTCATCTCCTTACGTCACGTGCTGCTCGTTGCGCACCTTGTAAACAACATGGCGGCCGATACAGAACCGGACGAATTTAGCAATCTGAGTGAAGAATTGAGCTATTTTTAGTCAGTTCATTCATTCAACCTTTATTTAGTCAGGTAAATCTTTTGAACCTCATGGGCTCATTTACGAAAGCGACCTGCTAAAGCGACCTGCAGTTTGGGAAGCCAAAGTTATTTCAGGGGGTTAAACAATAAACAGCAGGTTCTAATTTATGTCTGCAGCTGTATTTAATGAAGCCTTACCAACGAGGAAGCAGCTAGGTGGCAAGCCGCGACTTTACTTGACTTGTGAGGACCGAGGAGACGTGAAGGAACCAGTTCACGTCGTCCACAGAGCACTGATTGGTACTGCTTTAATTAATCTATCTATCTAATAATTATTCAACATTACTTATAGTTTAAAAAAGATGAGTCCCTTTGAAGCATCTGTTTTATTTTTTATGTTTATTCTAACGTTATGTGCAAGTTTCACTGCACTGAATCTTTACATCAAAAACGAAATTTCACTCAAATTCTGTCTAAATAACATCACTACATTTTCATTTCTGGATCATCATGGTGTGCAGTGGTTTCAGCTGTAATAATCAAAATAAAACAATATTTGATATTCACCCTATTATAAGTGTAATCATAAATATTTGCTAATTTAAGCTTGTTCGACCTTTTCAGCCACAGTTTTTTTTTTTGCATATTTAGATAATGTTATCAAGTTTTTTGTGAAAATTTCTGCTACTTTGAGCAGCCACCCTGCTTGTGAGTGCTTGTCTTTGAAGTTGTCATCCTTCTTTGTGGTTCCTGCAGGGAACGGTACTGAGCTATGATGACCAGTCTGAAGAGTGGACGGCTACGCTTGCAGCCAGCCAGAGCACGCTGGTGTAGAGATGGGAAAACGCTGCAGCTGAGCAGGTGACACTATGTCAGACAACATCCATCCATTTGATAGATAAACTCGGCTGCTTACCGCCTTCGAGTCCCCCCGCGCCCCTCTGCGTAATGTCCGCGTCATTATGTGCAAGATTTTTTTCATTACCAAATTTTTGACCTTCAAACAGAGGTAAAAAATGTGTTACGATTTTTTTTTTGTCTCCAAACCCTATGTTTCATTTTTCACCACTTTTATTGTCTGTCCAAACAGGTCTCACTTGTAAATGAGTCTTCGAGGCTCACTGTGATCTGTTTAAATCAGGGGTGTCAAACTCATTTTGATCTGGGGGCTGCATTCAGCTTAATCTGATCTCAAGTGGGCCAGACCAGTAAACTACAGTAATTCCAAAATTACATACGGTAGATAGAACGAACAGTAAGTCCACTTTTTTCATTGTATTAGTGCAAAGAACAAATAAATTATAAAAGTCTTTACATTAAATTAATTGTCCTTTTACACTTTTACTCAGTTTAACATTTATTTAAGAGCTGAGAGCTCCTCAGTCACTGGTTGACTTTAAGAGCAGCTTGAAGACCTTTCTTTTTAACCGAGCATACTCTGCCTCCTCAAGATTCTATCTTTGATCTTAGTTGATACTGTTATTGATTTTACTTGTTTTATTACTTGTTTTATTTACATTTAATTCTGTTGCACTTTGTAGCACTTTGAGATTAATGAAAAGTGCGTTATAAATTAAATTCATTATTATTATTATTATTATTATTACTTAAAACACATTAAAAACTGATCACAGTGATTGAACAACGTTTTAAAACATTTAGTCAAACAGTTTTATAGGAAGAAGTCCATTTTTCTTGAAAAATCTGTAACTCTTTGTCCACGTTTCTTTTTTTTGACAAGGACATTCCGCTGATGAGGGTGCCTATTTACATCAGTCCGTTCCAACAGAAAAAGCGAGTAAAGCCATATATATCATATATAAACACGGGTAAAGCGATTGAACTGACTAAAACACAGCACCTATCATGGGCGTAGCCAGAATTTTATGAGGGGTGGTTCGTTTAAAATAAATGTGGACTTTGATAGATAAACACGCCTCAGTAGCTCACTGGAAACACATTGGGTTGCCGCTCCAAACCTTATCTAGACTTGAGTTCGATTCCCACTTGGTACAACTTTTTTTATTTTAGATTATTTATTGATTCCAGATTAAAAAGCACAAGAAAACTATTTACAAAACAACAAGAAATAAAACAATACACGAAATGAAAGGAAGCAGAAGAAGAAAATAATCTTATTATATCTGCCCCTTCTCAAACAAATTTTTTTTTCAAACACTCGATTCAAACAACTTATTTTACGTTTGTCTTTTATTGGATTAAAAAAAAGAAGAATGTGTTAACCACAGGCATATTAACTCCTTTTTTTAATCCAATAAAAGACACATGTAAAATAAGTTGTTTGAATCGAGTGTTTGAAAAAAATTGTTTGAGAAGGGGCAGATATAATAAGATTAATTTATTCTTCTGCTTCCTTTCGTTTCATGTATTGTTTTATTTCTTGTTGTTTTGTAAATAGTTTTCTTGTGTTTTTTTTAATCTGGAATGAATAAATAATAATAATTTTAAAAAAAGTTATACCAAGTGGGAATTGAACCCATAAGGTTTGGAGCAGTGTTGTTTTTGACAGCCATTTTGATATCAGTTTTAGTCATAGTCTTTTAGACTAAAATACTTCTTAGTTTTAGTCTGTTTTAGTCATTTCTATATTTAATGGTTTTAGTTCAGTTTAAATCGACAAAAACTTAAAAAATTTAAGTCTAGTTTTAGTCTTTAAAAAAAAAAAAGAAAACATATTAGTCAGCTAAAAAAAGTTAATTTTGGGTTTAGTTCCTCTTTAAAGTATGTTGAACAAACAGGCAACACATAGGCAACATACAAAATGAAGGTAAAAAACAGAATATAGACATAAAAACGTCGCAGATAATAAATATAACGACCAACCTGTGTTGGTAAATGGCTGTTTGAACCATCTTTCTATACATACATTGTTCAAAGATTAGAGGAAATTTGACTTCCATCTAATTTCTGTGCAAAACGTTAGGTCTGAAATTGTTAAGTGTTTTTGAAATGTTATAAATAAACACTATAGATAACCAATTAAAACATAACACACTGCTGCCTGCATCGCTTCACACATCCTCCACAGAACGACAGAAATATCTGCACTTAGTGAAAAAAGAGAGCCCCCCATTTAATTGAGATTGGGTCACGTCAAAGAGGATTACCGTATTCTCCGGCGTATAAGTCGCACCTTTTTACACCTTTTTGCCTACATTTCTAAGCCCTGCGACTTATAGGCCGGTGCGACTTATACGTCGATTTTTCCAACATTTTGGTCATAATGTGACTTTGGTCAAAAGCTCCAAAAATGGTGCAGTACCAGTTTCGGCCGCTATGGGCGCTAAGAAACCCTTTATAGTACCTACACTGTTGACATCTGCCTGGTCCAAAAATGGTGCAGTGACACAGAAGATGAAGACTTCAAAGGTTTTGAATAAATAAATAAAAGCCATAAAATAAATACAGTATCTGTTTCTGTCATCATTTTAAACTGAGACACGTTTTTTACTGTAATGTCAGCTAATAAAAATATATTTTTATGTGTTTATCTTTAAAGATAAATGATGAAAGACACAAAATATAAAAAAATAATGTTCATTTATTAAAGAAAAGTTCAACAAAGTCCTTCCAAACAATTTGGCAGCCAGTCCAAAATAATGTTCATTTATTAATTAAGACACAGAAGATGAAGACTTCAAAGGTTTTGAATAAATAAATAAAAGCCATAAAATAAATACAGTATCTGTTTCTGTCATCATTTTAAACTGAGACACGTTTTTTACTGTGATGTCAGCTAATAAAAATATATTTCTATGTGTTTATCTTTAAAGATAAATGATGAAAGACACAAAATATAAAAAAATAATGTTCATTTATTAATGAAAAGTTCAACAAAGTCCTTCCAAACAATTTGGCAGCCAGTCCAAAATAATGTTCATTTATTAATTAATACACATCAAACAAAATACTGTAGTTTTAATGTGATAATCTTGTCAAAAGTCCTTCCAAACAATTTGGCAGCCAGTCCATTTTGGGCAAAACACCAGCTCACGTGAGGTGCGACCTATAGGCCGGTGCGACTTATAGGCCGGTGCGACCTATACGTTGATTTTTCCATTTAATTGGGCATATTTGGTTGGTGCGACTTATACTCCGGTGCGACTTATAGGCCGACGAATACGGTACATCTGTGGGTGGATCAGGCCTCAGTGGACATTATTTGTCACAATATTATTTTCACTTTTGCAGGCATGACAGCCGATAAAAAAAGTTCAAGTCCACAATATTTGGGTTGTCAAGGCCAAAAAGAAAATGACACTGGGTAAAAAAAATAATGAATAAATGAAAAAGAAGGGAATTGTATCTGTATTATATCTAAAAAAGCTAAGTCTGGTCCTCTGGACATTCAAAAAATAAAACAAAACAAAGCAAAAAAAAAAAAAATGTAGAAACGTTTCGTCTTTCGTCCGAAAGACTTCCTATTATTGAGCATGCATCAGAGTATCTGTATTATAGTTCAGAAAGTCTATTTTTTTATTCTTTGCTCGTTATTCTACTGCACAATTCATAATCAAAATCAAAATAATAATAAATGGAACACTGAGTTTGTCACTGAAGATTATAGAAATTATCTGACAATACTTTATGCAGTTATTATAAATCAAGTCAGCTGTTTTGTCGACCAGTCATCTCGAAGGGAGAAATAGTTTTTATTTTAATCACGATGGTTACTGAACAACACGATAAAAATCCACTTTTTGGATGAGTTTTGTACCTGGATGTGACAAACGCTGAAATAACTTCATTTATTTACTCTCTGAAGAAAAATAACTGCTTTTTCTCCGGTGAGTGTGCGTGTGTAAGGAGTCACGGCTGAGTTCTTAACTCAAGTAGTCATGGGAGTTGTAGTTCTTTCCCTCTGACCTACACAGCATAGTATCTATGCTACACAGTGTAGAGGCATCATGGGAGTTGTAGTTCTTTCCCTCTGACCTATCACAGTGTGTCTCTACAGCCCCGACAACCAATCACAATACATAAACAAACGCCACGGCCATTTTGAACAGAAAGTAGCTATCAGTTAGCAAAAGTTTCCGGACTTTTCAACACATAAAAACGCTTATAAACAGAGCAGTAAAATTCTGAAATATAGCAAATCACATTCTACATGTACACTAAGATCAACGCTCAGCAACACAGCGACTCAACTGTCGAAAACGACGGACTCTCTCGGAACCGTCTCGAACCGTTCGGTCCACAGCAGATCCTGGACACACCAAACCACTGAGCAGAAAAAGTTTCTGACAGCATATGCTTGTTTACCCGCTTCAAATGCAATAACTACACACAACACAACAGCACTTCCTCGCAGTTGTTATAAATGAGCTTATTAGGCAAAAAGTTGACACGGAGGTCAAACGTGAATGCGCTATTCTGTGAAAAGTCAGCAGCAGTGAGTCCAAACAAACAGAACCAGAACCTGACCCACACACACAGCAGCGACAATTCTATGACCCAAACAGCTTCAAACAAGGACAGGATTTATAAAAAAAAATACATACATTCGGTTCTTCTCTTCTCTCACAGTTGGGTTAAATACAAAATAAGTCCATAAATCTTTTCTGGGCTGGCGGCCGGCCGGCCACCGACCGAGCCCCTTTGTGCAACATGCTGCTGCAGGATCTTCCATGGTCCAGTTTGAAAAGGAAGTCACAGGTGAGCGCGCAGCGCGTGGCCATGCTGCATCAACACCGCGGTGGTGGGCGTGACCAAACAGCTGACTTTCCGACACAGAATATAATTATGGGCACTTGGGCAGAAATATAAATTATTGATTGAACGAAACATTTTCGTTCAGTCTCGTCTCGTCTAACGAAAACTCACACACATTTCGTCATGTTTTAATCATTAAAGAGCAATGATTATTTAGTTACCGTTTCATTATTGTCATGAAAAAAGGGGGCGTTGACGAAAAATTTACGTCAGCGTTACGTCAACGAAAACAACACTGGTTTGGAGTGGTAACCCAACACATTTCCAGTGAGCTACTTAGGCGTGATGGTTTATCCTGGTCAACTTCTCCTTTAAACGAACCGCCCCTCATAAAATCCCTAGATGGGACTTCATAGGCAAAGTGGGCGGTTCGTCCGAACCCCCCGAACCCCCCCTCGCTACGCGCATGCCTATGGCTGTGTCTCAATTCAGGGGCTTGACCCAGCCTAGCTGGGCCGAGTAGGCCACGCACTCACAAGGCCAGGTGGGCTGGACGAAACTGCTGAAATGGGACGGTCTAGCCTTCAGGTTTGCGTGATTACGTACTTCCGCCTTATGTGCGGCAAACGTGTTTTCATCAGTGCCCACTTGTCCAGAGAGCCGGCCTTGAAGTGGGTGGGCGTTGCGTTCTCTTGAAGTGGGTGGGAAGTTCTTGTGTGCGCGCTTGGTGTGTGTGTGGAAAGAGAAGGGATGCCGCTAAAAAATATTTGTTAGCTGAATATATATATTAGTGTTTCTGACTGTTTGTTAAAGACCGTGTAAAGTAAAATTTAATGTGTGTTTTGAGTTTGTCACACGGCATAAATGTGTTATTAATCACCCATATAAATCTGACTGATTAAAAACATTGTTTACCTTATAAAATTAAGTCTCAAAAATAATGAAAAAACATAATTGTGCCCTGGTCTTAAACGCTGGGGGCGTGGCTTCAGCGCAGTACTGCGCCGGTGTCCTGCTCCCTGAAGATCCAGTAAACCTGCTCTGTTTTTATCTGAGTTCTGGCTGTAACAGCAGCTCCTTTTTCCAAGAGTTACGTTGTTTTTAGTGCACTAACAACTCTGGTTTTGTTTTTAAAGTTGAGGACACAACTATAATTCATAACTACGCTGTTATGTGTTTAATAATGAGCGCTATTTTAGAAGATGAGCGGACTCGCTGCACCCGGTCCGACCCGGTCACATCGCATGCGGGGTCTGTGTTGGTGATTAAAATAAAGAGTAATCACGTTGATAACTAAGTATGCAATGGACCTGTTGCATTTTCTTAGCAAAAAAGGAGCTTGTGAACTTGTAGGGCACAGGCTTGGCAATAAAAAAAAGAAGAAAAAAGAAAGAAAGAAAGAAAGAAAGAAAGAAAGAAAGAAAGAAAGAAAGAAAGAAAGAAAGAAAGAAAGAAAGAAAGAAAAGAAACACCTATTACAGATACTCAGTATAAAACCACGCGGTATAAAAACACGTTATGATTTGTACATTTATTATATTCGGTAGTTACTGTGCACTAAATGGTCAACACTTAGATTATTTAAAATAATAAGCACAAACGGCAACTTACTAAGTTTGGACGCGACATTATCCCGCCGTCAGGTGCAGGAAAGGTGGCGGCGGTGTCCGGAGGCTGAGTCCTGGAGGGAGACGGTCGGTAGAGCCTCACGAACCAGGACCAAACGACTGTTCATAAATCCCAACTGTGTCTCCAGGTAATTTGTGAAACTATCTGGAATGAAATGGGAACTGCAAAGGCGAGTGCTGGCAGTGATCCTGATGTCTTCATGGCCTCTCGTTACAAAATCGATCCAGAGTTTTTTCAGGCAGTCATCTCTCGGAAACTTAAATAAAGTCACCAAGCGGGTGCCCTGACCATTGCGACATCCAGGGAAGATGTAGGAACGAGGCATAATTGATTAGCTAGCTAACAATGAACAAAATATCTATGCTATTGCTATCTGATGCTATCTGCGATTCGCGAGTGAACAGCTCCACCGAGGCAAGAACTAATTTATACGGCTGGAGCTGCAGGGCTGGGGCTATAGACCACGTGACGAAACACGGCCACATTTAAAACACGCCTAAAAAATCCTGAAACAGACATATCTTTATACACAGTTTGAACTATAACTCCAAAATTAATTGAGCTACAATTTTGAGACTTTTTACTCTTTTACTAGATTACAATTATGACATTTATAATGTTTATTGAAGAAAATATTGAAATTCACTTTACACGGTCTTTAAGAACTGATTACAAATCAGCTTATTTTACACGTGCGTAGCAAGGATTTTCTGAAGGGCAATCGGTTAAAAGATAGAGTGGACCTACAAAAAGCAAGTTGTCCTGTAGCTCAATTGGTTAAGCATTGGCTTGGCGCGCAGATCCTTTTCTCGAAGCTGGTTCGAATCTCACTTGGTTCGGTTAAAACTTATTTTACGTTTGTCTTTTATTGGATAAAAAAATGAGGACTGAGATTAAAAAGAAGGAGTTTGTGAAACTCCTTTTTTATTATCCAATAAAAGACAAACGTAAAATAAGTTTTAACCGAACCGAGTGAGATTTGAACCAGCTTCGAGAAAAGGATCTGCGCGCCAAGCCAATGCTTAACCAATTGAGCTACAGGACAACTTGCTTTTTGTAGGTCCACTATCTTTTAACCGATCGCCCCTCAGAAAATCCTTGCTACGCAAGTGTAAAATAAGCTGATTTGTAATCAGTTATTAACAAACATTAAACTCAGAAACACTAATATATATTCATCGAACAAATATTTTTTTAGTCGTTTCTGTAGTTAAATTTTAATGAGATTCAGCTCGTGCTGAGGTTGTTGTTAGAATGAGCTGATGACTCAACAACACGCAGCAGTCCCGACCCTGCACGCAGAAAGTCCCACCCCTGAGTTATCCAGCTCAGCCATCTCGAAATTCCCGCGAAATCTCTGCTGGCGCTACGAATTCTGGGATAGCCTCCGCCAGAAAGGATACTTGGATGCATCCTCGGATATCGACAGGAAGTATGCCGCATTCCTCGGCCGCATGAGGAGGAGTCTTCGAATTGGGACAGTCCTCCGCGCGGGGCAATGACGTATGCAGCCGACAAATGCACACTCATGAGGACCCAGCACCTGAATTGAGACACAGCCTATGGTTCCTAGAGGCACTGTGTTTGAGTAGGACAACATAGGAAGTGACTAAAACACAGCGCCTCTAGCAGACAACATAGGAACTGCAGATTTTAAAGAAAATAACGTTTATTCTTTTTTTTTTTTACAATTCAGATTTATCCTCGGGTCGACTAAAACCCTGGCGGGCCGGAAACAGCCCGTGGGCCGTATGTTTGACACCCCTGGTTTAAATAAAGGTTGAATGAATGAAACTTCTAAGAAGATCAAATTTTTTTGTTCTACATAGGTGACACATTTAACAAAGGTTTATAAGAACTAAAAGTGTCATCTAAAGAAAATATTTAGAGTTGTAGTTTGTTTTGAACTTCGTAGAAGAGCTCATTTTTATAAGTTGCTTGTGTAATGGAGGATGTACATGCATTTATAAGAATGTGTATGTAAATTGCTTTTTCAATTGTGTTATTTGTTAGTAAAATATTGCCAACAAATAGATATAATTAAAGATCCACTGACATGATTTTTCTACTATTTATCAAATTGCTCAAAATATATATATTTTATCATTTAAATATGTTAGTTTTCCCTCCCATTTGAACTGCCTTAACACAAAAAACTTTCTCACACATTACCACTCAACACAAATTTTTTAACACTGGACCCTGTGTCATCAAACGGGTTATTCACTAAACTCTCGGTCATGTGCTCATTCAGTTTGCACTACTTCTCATATTTGCACTAATGTTTGTATTACATTACTGCCTATAGTCATACTACTGTTTACATTCACTGTTTACATTTATTAATACAGTTTACATTTATTACTACTGAAGGAAACACGAGGGAGACCATATATTGTGTCTTTAAACACATATAGTGCCACCCAGATGTAACTAAAGGATTTTAACAGGGGTCAGTATTAAGCTGACCTCTTTATCCTTAATTAATTTACTTATTCAGATTGAATAGTAATTTCACGGATTCTTTTCTTTTTCAGTTTACCCAATATTTCTGTGATCTTTATGATGGATAAATAAATAAAGCCATAGAGTGACAATGGACACGTTAACTTAGTTGGTATGCCAAAGACACTACCATTTATTTAAAATAAATCACTAAATTAACACCATTACACTTGATTGACATGATTTCACTTTCTTTCAATTTAATACGTCAGCACACTTGAATTACAACACAACAGACCTAAATACAAGGTGTTAAACATATTTAGTCTGAGGGCTCTTTAACTTAATTAGTTTCCAGCTTAGAATTTGAGGGAAAAGAATAGGAGGAAAGATGGAGAGATGGTTTACAGGAAATGGTCTTGAGCATGTTACCAAAAGTGACACTTTCCGTCCGACTTCTGCTAAACCCCAGGTACGTTTGTAAACAGCTCTTTACCTTTTGACGACAGCCCGGTAAGAGAGAAGACCTTGTAGCTTTTCAGATGCACGGGTCCTTGTGGGAACCAGTACCTCCGAGCAGGTTATTCGTTTACCTTCCAACGTCTCCTGGTTTCGCGTTGGTCATCAGAAAATGCGTCAGCTCCTGGCCTCTGACTTCAAGATAACTATTCCATGAAGGAATAAACAAAGTTTTGAGCTTACGCTCGTTCTCAGTGGACTCATAACAGCCTGTTATCAGTCCTTAGCTGGACGACATGCCCTTAGCGTGTGGCTAAACGTCCATCCAGCTCTTTGGGAAAGTTCACATCTCTTTTGAAGTTCCCAGCAAACTCTGAAGCGTTTCAGCAAAAGTTAGAACTTAAAAGAAGATCATGAGAGGAGTGAGACTTGTGTTATCACGACCCAAGGTTACAGCCAGCAGCAGAGGAAAATGTTTAGAAAAAAAACAGAGAAAGCTGGAGCCCTTCTCCTGAAAAACAACGGATTAACTGTCTTCTGACTTTCTAAACAAAACCGTCGGGTCTCTCTGACCCGAGACTTCAACTTTAACACAGCAGTGAACACAGTAATACTCCATATTAAAAGAATAACAGCATATAACATATATCATGAAAATGACAAAAGTTATTCTTTTGATCACATCAGAATAAAATCAAAGATAGAAATAGTCTCTTTTGGTGACTATATTCTCAGATTACAACTAATGGAATCATTTTGTGGTAAATGTCTTGCTTTACTGAGAGGTCAGTAAAGGTCATCTCTGGAACAGTTCAAAAATACACAGGTGTATCAAAGTGGACACGGTCATGCCCACTACATCTCCCCCCTTTTGGAAGCCATCGCCAGTCCTTGGGGATGGGGTCCAACACGAAAGGAAACCTTGAACTGTCTCTGATCTTGAAGTAATCCAGCAAGTGGAAAAGAAAAATCAAAATTATAATCCCATAAAGTTTTTTGGAACTTCCATACTGTTCGGAGGTAATCCCATTGCGAAAAGCTTTTAATCCCTTGGAAAACTGAGTCTGTTAACTCTTGGAAAACAAAGTCTGTGATCCTTTGGAAAACAAAGTCTTATAATCCACAGCGGTAATTCCACAACGATTAGTTTTGTTGATTGATCAGCAACAATTGTTTTCATAATCAGCATGTAGAGGGGATCCCTCGATTGACGCAGAGGAGGCGACCCTTGGATGAAGGTTGAAGACCAAGCGTTGGAGCTGCAGGTCCCCACATCGAAGGTTGTTGGCTGGTTGGTTTCCAGTCAGTGCCACTCTGGTTCTATGTGTCATGCAATTATGTGGTTTTTAGGTGGGCTTATGATTGGGATTTTACATTAAGCCTTACCTATATGCACCTGGTATGTAAGCTATCATGGTTTAGATCAGCTACACTTACCAATTAAGGGGTGGATCAATTCTGTAAAATTAGATATAGGGATCTATACCTATAAAATTTTGGAGGGCTTCTGTAACGAAGGCCTCTAATTCCAAACTATTCCTCCATTCATTACTTAGTTTAGGTTAAACTAAAATAGAAAAATGAAATATAGTTTGATCTAAATGTCTGTTGTCTTTTAGACGAACGACGTAGGATTTGGTATTCCTAATAAATTTTGAAGTCTATGGCGAGACTCATCAAAATGAATAGATAATCTAGAATAGAAACGATCGAATCGGTTCAATTTAGAAATTGTGAGACCAGTGTAGTTTATGGTACCTTGAGTAGCTTTAAACTACATTGACTCTTCGACGATTGAGATTTAACAAAACGAACTGCATGTTGGCATAGTTAAATCCATATCATTCATTAACCAATGTTAATACAAAACCTTTTTGGCTGGGAGTGTTCAGAACCAAACAATATCTCAACTAATGACAACAGTAATGACTAAACAACAAGGAAACAACGTTTCACTGCTTCGACACACTCTTGTCGTCAGATTCCAAAGTGCAACACACAAGAAAAACAGGTCTCAACTTTATGACCGAGGTCAAATTAAATCTCGTGGATTTAAACGGTTGTTAAGGTTAGTTTTTTGTTGTGGGTTTTAGGCTTAGCGTTTCTAAGTTCAAATTGGACAATGCGACTTATAGGGTGGGAAAGTACGGTAGTTTAAACCTGATTAGTTTATTTACTAACTTGTGTTTGGACGACCTTATTATCCCATGAAGTCGGTGTGTTTGTGAGATCTTTGTCTTTTGTGGAGTCATTGAACGCCTTGTAAGGTTTGATCTGATTTCGATGTACCCATTTAGCAATTGGCTCTTTGCGGCCTTTGCTGATTTTGATTTCGTAGACGACTGAGGACACTTTGTCTGTTATCAGATGAGGTCCAGTCCACCTGGGCATTAGTTTGCGGGCGAGAGTTCCGGTCTCGGACCCTCCTTTCCCGGTTGCTGGGGCGAACGTATAGTACCAGACTCTGTCTCCCACTTGGAGTTCATTGTGAGAGGCCTTCTGGTCGTAGTACGCCTTGCGTCCTTCAGCGGATTTTTCCAGGTTTTTCTGGGCGAAAGCAAAAGTGTTTCTGAGGTGTACATTCAAATCTTTCATGTATTGTTGTGTAGTGTAGGCTGTCGCCATGGCGGCGTCGCCTGGTTGGTACAACAGGTGTAGAGGGAGAGTCATTTGTCGACCGGTCATCATCTCGAAGGGAGAGATGCCAGTTGATGTGTGTGGAGTGGCTCTTATGGCCATGAGGACCAGAGGGAGTTTCACGTCCCAGTCCTTGTGGTTTGCAGCCACGTATTTCTTCAAAATACTCACCACAGTTCTGTTTGCTCTCTCTACTTGGCCTGAAGCCTGTGGGTGGTAGCCGACATGAAAGTTGGCCTTGACGCCTAGCGTCTTCCACAGTTCTTTCATCACTTCACCTGTGAAGTGTGTACCTTGGTCTGAGTTCACCCGAAGGGGAAGTCCAAACCTTGAGAATATATGATTCATTAACAACATAGCAGTGGTTTGTGCTGTGTCGTTAGGAGCTGGTAGGCATTCTACCCATTTGGTGAATGCACAGGTTACCGTGAGAAAATATTTATTTCCTCTAGAGCTCTTAGTGAGTGGTCCAACCCAGTCGATCTGGAGGTCAGACCATGGGAATGCAATGCCTCTGCTTTGCAGTGGTGCTCTGTGAAGTGGTCTGGTTGGCTGAAACTGGCCACAGACCACGCACCCTTCAATGTAGTCCTTGACATCCTTTTTCATTCCAGGCCAATAGGCAATTTGTTTTAATGCCGTCAGCGTGGCTTTATCTCCTTTGTGTCCTGCGGACGGGAGATCATGGGCATGAACTAACATCACCCCCCTTTGTTCATGGGGAACCACGAACACAGGTGAGGACGTTGGTCCATGAGCGAAAGTTAGGATGCCTTTGATTAGTTTTAGCTGTTTGCGCAGCTGATAAAGGACTTTAAGGTCTGGATCGGAATCCAGTTCGTCTTTAGACGGAGTGTTTTTGTCTGGATCAGTCAGGTACAGTATCATGGAGTTGATAGCAGGATCCGACTTCTGTAGTTGGATGATGTCTGGGTCAGTCAGTGCAGGTCGTACAGAGACTGCGTTGTCAGCAGGTCTGGCTGCGGCCTGTGCACGTGTGACTGCCATTACCCTGACTGTAGGTTGTGTTGGCAGAGTCTTGATTAACCAGGAGGGGTCGAAGGACCATAGAGGACCTTCGTCGGCTCCTTCTTTGGCTAAGGAATCTGCAATGTCATTGTAGTACTTGTCATCGCCTGGGACTCTAGAATGTCCTGGAACTTTCTTCCAGTAGATCTGTAAGTCGTGTGATGTCACCAAGTGATCACACGCTATGAAAAGCTCTTTGTGTTTGACCACTTTTCTGTCGCTTGTTAGGAAACCGTTCTGTTTCCACACAGCGAGGTGACAAGCGAAACTTAAACGAGCATAGTTAGAGTCAGTGCAGATGACTAGCGTCTTGATGGAGCGTTCTACTACCATCTGGAGAGCTATTAGGATTCCTGCAATCTCAGCGTACTGAGAAGTCTGAGATCCTAATTTGTAGCTGAAAGTTATCTGTTCATGGTCTTGGAGGAGGACCCCTCCAACACCTGCCTTACAGATTTTGTCGCGGAGGAATGAAGATCCATCCACGTACAATGTTGTCATATCTTTGCAGATATTGTCATCAAAGAAGTGGTGATTCGGGTCTTCAGATACTGGGGGTTTTACCTCAACCGGCGGCTGGGTGGCTGGTACATCTTGTGTACACTTTTGGCAGATTGCCAAGTCCGTCCCCAGATGTGACTTCTTGTTTTGACCATAACGTATGTCTAGGTCAAAACTTTGAAGCGCCATGAGCCACGTTGCAACACGTGAGTTTGTCACCACACCATCTCTGATGCGTTCACTGTTAAGAAAAGTCACTGGCTGGTGTTGTGTTTCCACAATGATTTTCTGTCCACCAATGTAGCTGGAGAAATGTTTAACTGCCCACACTGTGGTCAGTAAAGCTTTCTCACAGTCTGAGAATCTCAACTCGGGGCCTGCCATCGTTTTGCTGGCGTAGGCTACTACACGTTTGTCTCTGTCGTGTATCTGGTACAGACCTGCACTTATGCAATGAGCTGAGAAGCCCACTTCCAAGTAAAACTCTTTGTTGTAGTCTGGGTAGACTAAACATGGGGCTGACTTGATCCTGTTTATAAGAGCGTCCATTGCCTGTTGCTGTTTGTCAGTCCAGACAAATGGAACGTCTTTCTTTAGGAGTTCAGTCAGTGGCTTTGCAAGGTCCGCATAGTTTTCGATGAATTGGTTCGAGTAGTTACACACGCCCAGAAAACTTTGTAGTTCTTTGAGATTGGTGGGGACTTTGAGATTGTCGAGGCCTTGGGTGCGAGTCAGCTGTGGTTGTACTCCGTCTGGACCTACAAGTAGGCCAACGTAGTCCACTTTGGTTCTGCACCATTGGCATTTTGACAGTGATATCTTAGCACCAGCAGTTGTTAGTTGATTCAGAACGTGGTCGATCTCAGCCAAATGTGAGTCCAGTGTTGGCTGCCTCAAAAGGACATCGTCCACATAAATCAGTGTCCCACGCTCGTGGGCGTCTGGACATGCTTTGTTCAAGAAGATGTTGAACTCTGCAGGTGAGTTAGCGTAGCCAAAGGGACACCTGTTAAAGGTGTATTGACGGCCACCAAAAGTGAAAGCTAGTTTGTACTGATCCTCGGCGCGCACAGGACAGCAAGGATACACGCAGTCTGTGGCAGGGAATACAGACCATCACAGACTACAAACCCCCCCCCCCCCAGACCTGTGACAGCTCAACCTCTACGCTGAATGAACTGAATGAGTTCTTCGCTCGGTTTGAGGCAAGTAACAGCACACCTGCACATAAATTCCCCCCCTCTCCTGATGGCCAGGTGCTGGCGCTGTCCTCAGACAGCGTAAGGCGATCATTCATCAAGATTAACGCCCGGAAGGCCTCTGGTCCTGACAACATACCTGGTCGTGTGCTGAAAGACTGTGCAGGGGAACTCGCAGCGGTCTTCACGGACATCTTTAACATCTCACTAAGCCAGGCCATCGTCCCCACCTGTTTCAAAGCCACCACCATCATCCCTGTCCCAAAGAAGGCAACGCCCGCATGCCTCAATGACTATCGCCCAGTAGCACTCACCCCCATCCTGATGAAGTGCTTTGAACGGCTAGTCATGAAAAGCATCACATCTGTCCTCCCTGCCTCCCTGGATCCCTTCCAATTTGCATACCGACCTAATCGCTCAACCGACGATGCCATCTCCTCTGCCCTCCACACAGCTCTCACACATCTGGACACGAAGGACTCTTATGTTAGAATGCTGTTCATCGACTTCAGCTCGGCATTCAACACCATCATCCCCCAACAGCTCATCCATAAACTGGACAGTCTGGGGCTGAACACCTCAATGTGTAACTGGCTGCTAGACTTCCTGACCGGGAGACCACAGACAGTACGGATCGGGAGTAACACATCTAGCACCATCACATTGAACACAGGGGCCCCACAAGGATGTGTGCTGAGCCCCCTTCTATTCACCCTGCTAACACACGACTGCACACCATCGTACAGCTCCAACCACTTCATCAAGTTTGCGGACGACACAACAGTGGTAGGTCTCATCAGCAACAACGATGAGACGGACTACAGGAACGAGGTGAGCCGCTTGGCCTTGTGGTGCGGACACAACAATCTCACTCTCAACGTGGAGAAGACAAAGGAGATTGTCGTGGACTTCAGGAAGAGGGATGCACAACATGCCCCTCTGACCATCAACAGCACCGCAGTGGAGAGAGTGGACAGCACCAAGTTCCTGGGAGTGCACGTCTCAAAGGACCTGTCCTGGAGCAGGAACACTGCAGCACTGGCGAAGAAGGCTCACCAGCGCCTCTACTTTCTCCGCAAGCTGAAAAGGGCTGGAGCTTCAACCTCCATCATGTGCACCTTCTACAGAGGTGCCATAGAAAGTGTCCTGACCAGCTGCATCACTGTGTGGTTTGGTGCATGCACTGCATCCTGCCGCAAGAGCCTCCAGCGCATCGTGAAAGCAGCTGAGAAGATCGTCGGCACCTCCTTGCCCTCACTGCAGGACTTACACAGCAAACGCCTCACTCGGAAAGCCCACCGCATGGCAGGTGATCCCACACACCCACTACACAGCCGCTTTAGACTGCTGCCATCAGGGAGGAGACTGAGGAGTCTCCAGGCTCGTACCAGCAGACTGAGAGACAGCTCTGTTCATCAGGCAGTCAGAATGCTAAACACTCTGCCTGCTCTGCCTCCCCTCCCATTTGAACTGCCTTAACACAAAAAACTTTCTCACACATTACCACTCAACACAAAGTTTTTAACACTGGACTCTGTGTCATCAAACGGGTTATTCACTAAACTCTCGGTCATGTGTTCATTCAGTTTGCACTACTTCTCATATTTGCACTAATGTTTGTATTACATTACTGCCTATAGTCATACTACTGTTTACATTCACTGTTTACATTTATTAATACTGTTTACATTTATTACTACTGCTTTACATTTATTACTACTGTTTACATTTACACTACTTTTATCTACACTACTGCAGATACATATACAGCATTCTCTGACTAGCCTTATCTAAGGATGCCAAATGTGCCTTATGTGCCTTACTTCATATGCCACTTTGCCTCTATACCAACATCAACTACCTCATACATATACTGTGTACATTAACTTATATGCTGCTGTGCCACTCTTTGCAAATGTCAACGCTAGAAACTTCAGTTTATTTTATAGATTTACGTTTTTATACTTTTCATACTACTATGCAAAAACTCAGGACAGTATTACACTTTTATTATTTCATTTTATGCTTATGTTCATTGGGTGTTTGGTGTTTTAGGGGTGTTTGGTGTTTCAGTGTTGGTGTAAATTTTCATACTTTTATACTATTATGAAAAAACTCAGGACAGTGTTACACTTTTTTACTATTTTATGCTTATGTGTATTAAATGTTTTAGTGTTTAGTGTTTAGATGGTTACTGTTGCACCGAGGGACTGAGAGAAACGCAATTTCAATCCTGTGTATGTCCTGTACATATTGCAGTTCTGACAATAAAGTTGACTTTGACTTTGACTTTGATGGTCCAAAAACCAGAGGCGACGTCGAGGGTCGAGAAGTACTTACCATTGGTGACCTTGGGCAGTTCCTGTTGGAGCTGCGTCATTGGCCACCGTGATAAGGGGACTTGTTTGTTTAGCTTTCTGTAGTCTATAGTGAGTCTCCACTTACCATTTGGTTTTAACACCGGCCATAAAGGCGCAGAGTAAGTGCTGTTACAGTATCGGATGATACCTTTTTCTAACAGGTCATTAATGATTTCTCTGATAGGTTGATGTGCTGCCAGAGGAATCTTGTACTGTCTGACAAATGCAGGGGGAGCATTAGGCGGGGTTGGGATGCTCACTGTGTGGAGCGTGGTCAACCCACAATCCATCGAGTCAGTCGAGAATGATTTCTCATATTTTAGAAGAACTTTGCGAAGTTTGTCCCTTTCTTCATCAGTTTTCAGGGCGTCGGCTTGGGCGACCACCTGGTCAATCTGTGAAGCAACTGAGAGGGGTTCTTGTTCTTTGGGGAGCTCCAGTGAGTCCCCTTCAGTGTCGTAAAACCTGTCAACAGGTAGTGCACTGTAAGTTTGAGGGCATAGACTGTCTCCTTTGTTGAAACCGAACCTGCGGACAGTGTCCTGGTCGGACTCAGTGGGGGAGAAAAGAGCTATGGCCTGTGTTGGTTTCGTGAACAAGACTTGCCCCGTGTGTTGATTTGGGATCAAGTTTTCTGGGAGTCCTCCCAGAAATGGAATGCTTAGCTCAAAATCATGAAAATCAGTAGAGATCAACCATCCTAACTGTGTGTTTTTTGGGATCAGTACCTCTTCTGTGCTTGTGTTGCACATAGCAACAGTCGTGGTTCTGCAGTCGAGGGTCACTTGGCATGTGGCCTCCATGGACAGTCCTAAGTTGAAAAACATAGGAGATGGTTGAAAGTATGCCTGTTTTGTGCTAATAGCTTGTCCTTTCATGATGTGACACATCACCGGCTTGTTCATAACCTGAGGTGGTACCGCAGTGTTATGGCTGTTAGCAATCTGGCAGACCTCTGGTATGGTCTGTCCAGCCTTAAGGTTCTCTGTGGTTAGCACAGGAGAGTCCTTTGTGGCTGTGTCTAGTGACCACAGTACATTGTTGTTGATGTCCACTCGGACACCTAATCTTACCAAAATGTCGGAGCCTATGTAGGTTGCATGTGGTAAGTTCGGGACCACGAGGAACGGGTGATCCAGTTCTCGTTGGTTCCAGATTAGTTTCAGGTCAATGATCCCTATTGCGGTCATTACCTGTTTATCGTTGGGGTCTAACGAAAAGCGGAAAGCCTTTTTGTTCATTTCTAGACCCAACTGTTTTTTAACCAAGGTTCCATAGAAAGCTTGGCTGATCGCTGATTTCTCCGTCCAAGGAGACAGAACAGCATCATCGGTGTGGGATCCTTGGATCTCAACACCTTTGACTACCTGTGGTAGGTAGTGTTCAGTGAGTGCTGACTGTTTCAGCTCGCAGAGGAGGCTCTCTTGTTGGGCCTTTTCTGCCTCACCTGTTGCTGAAGGTTCACTTACCGGGATTGTGCTCTCGTTGGAGGATCCCTTTGTGCCTTCCGCGGTACCTGCTGTTAGACAGTCAGTGTCACCTTGTGTAGGCATATCGATTGGCAGTGGTTGGCTCACTCTGGTCCACATTGTCTGATCGCCATAATCTATAATCGCGTCGAAGCGGTTTATAAAGTCTTGGCCGACCAAAAATGGGAATGAGTCAACGGCGGACACGTGTACCGGGTGGTATAGCGTCATTTCACCAATCTGCATATGAACCATGGCTATAGCTGTTAGGGTTGTTCTCGTCTCTGAGAGTCCCTGCAATACTACAGCACATTCTTTGAGGGGTATTTCCCTGTCAACACCGCTAGCGGCTATCCGTAGCTCCTTCAACAGTGTGGGAGACATAATGGTTATGTCAGCCCCACCATCCAGGAGGGCCTCTTCTGTGAGGACCCCTTCTAATGTGATTGACAGGTAAGCCTTCTTAGCGGGCCCCTTCCTGATAATGTTACACAGGAACCTATCAGGTTTTTTCCGACGTTTGTTAAGTCTACCATTGTCAATGTGATTTTCATTCACCTGTACTGGTAGTGCAGTCACACCTGGGACCGAGTGTTCGGTCTGTGACGAGTCATTGTCTTTGGTGAGTGAACTTTCCCCCCCTTTTTCTGATGAGGGGCTCTCGGACTCTGTAACAATGATGTCATGGTTACAGTCAACGTCTTGTTGACTGTCTGTACCCTGATTGTCAGCATCCTGACTATCAGTATCTTGGTGACTGTCAGCAATTGTGGCATTGTTGTTATTTGTGTGCTCTGAGTTACTATCAATGATAGTGCTACACATCACTCCAGGTTGGTTTTCCTTGTTTGATTTTTTTCAAACTTTCTAACAACCGACGTATGTTCTCTGTCTCTTCAGAGCTCAGAGGTTTAGGGCCTTTTCTCTGGAACCTTCGTGATTTCCTGCTTGTCTTGAACTGTTCTGCTCGGGGTGCAGGAGGGGCATGTCCTTGACTTGCGGGTTCCTCTTGGGACCACCCTTTGTTGTATGGATTACATTGGTATCCATGCTTTTTAGTCCGTGGACGTGCGTCCCAGTTTTGACCTTGGTGGTCACCCTGTGGGTTCGGTTTGAACCACTGTGGGTTTTTGTTCCAGCGGACACCTTCATTTTGCGGTCTGTCAGGTTGGAAATTTTGTTTATTCTCGCCTTCCTTAAAAGAGTGAGCTGGCGCTCTTGCTCCTTCAAGGTCTAGCGTTTGGTATTTGACCTTTTCACCTGGATACACTTCTACGGGTTTCTTGTGTCGCTTGTATGTTTCAAAAACACGTATAGCGCACTCCTTTAATTCACGCATGGTTTTTTCTCTGTAGTCGGCCATGAGGTTGGCCGTTGAACCAATCTCTGAATATAGATTGTTCATAAAAAGAAACTTAAAATCACGTTCATCCTCCATACCTGGCTCATTCCTATCACCAAAAAAGGCTTCGAAAAGTCTGTCATAATATGGGATTGGATGTTCATTCTGCCCCTGAGTGATTTTCAATGCGGCTTGGTAGCCAACGTCTCCCATGCGAGGAGCATATTCTTGCAGTAGAGTTTCGCAGAAAAGTTTGTAATCCTTCAAAATGGCGACTGGTTGACGCGCAATGAAGTGCTGCACTTTCCTGTTTGTGGTGAGTTTGATCAAACTGATTTTATCGTCAACCGTAGCGTTCGGATAGCATGCCAGTTTAAACTCAATGTCTTTCAGATAGGTATCGGTTTCAGTTGAACCATATTGCCCTGGCTCAAAACGTTGAACGAACTGGGAAATTTTATGGAGTCGTTCTATTGGGACAGCGAATTGAGAGCCATTGATAGTGATATACCCACCCATCTGCGCACCAGGTACACCTGTTGACATGGGGTACGTAGGTACCTGCCCTTGGGTTATCCCAGCAAATGTCTGTTGAGGTGGGGGTGGTGGCGGAGGGAGTAGTGCATCGGGCATGGGCGGGGGCGGTGGAGGAAGGAGTGTGTCATCAGGTATGGGAGGGGGCGGCGGCCGTGGTGTAGTGGTAATGGCAGTCGTCTCCCGATCGGAAAGTTGGCGGTTCGACTCCCGGGACCCGCACCATGTGTCGTTGTGTCCTTGGGCAAGACACTTAACCCTGAGTTGCTCCCGGTAGGACTGGAAAGCACCTTGCATGGTAGTCTGCCGCCACCGGTTTATGAATGTGTGTAGCATTCAATATATGTGTAGCACTTTGAGATTTTCAGTAATGAAAAGTGCGTTATAAATTGAATTAATTATTATTATTATTATTATTATTATTCTCAAGGTGTTTACTCATGAGATCCAAACATTTTCTCTCTTCGTCAAAGAGTTTGTTCATTGCTGATGCATGCTCTATTCTACAACTGTTCAGTTGGACCCTTAACCCTTCATTCTCACGTTGTAACATCGTGTACTCGTGTGAAAATGATTCCATGACTCGGGTGCCTTCTTCTATTTCTTTTGTTATGCACTCATTTTCATTTTGTAACTCCGTGCACCATTCTAGTGATTTTTTATAATCACCTTGTAAAGTTGTGTACAGTTTGTGAGCTCGTTCTCTGATGCTTCTTTCATGTGACTTGGGTGACGGCCGTAGCTGATGTTGCAGTTTTTCATTCTCCTTGTCACTGTAGGGGCTGTCTGTTGATAAGACCAGCTTTGCCCTACAATCTTTTAATCTCCTCTGTAAACTCTCATTATCACTTTGTAACTCCATGCAGCGCATGTCAGCTTCATCTCTTTCTTGTGTACATGTCTTCAGTGTTTCTGATAGCCATCGTACATGGTCCTGCAGTTCTTCAAACTCCGCTTTGATCAGCTGTAAAGCCTCAAAATTGCTTGTAAATGACTCAGCATCATCTGCTCCAGTCATCTTTGAGTCATCCGAAACTGAATCGAAGTCTAGCAGCGAATCTGGGGCTTCATATACTGCTTCTGGATCGGGTAGAAATGGCAGATCATTATGGTACCTGTGTTTTTGCACATCATTATAGTACATATGATATGTCATCTTTGTGTCCACTTCGATTGGAACCTCATCATATATTGGCACATCCATCTCTGTTTTGTTTTTTGTTTTTTCAAGAGAATGTATTTCAGATAAAACTGTTTGAGTGTTGCTGCAGTTATCTGGAGTGAAAACTGTACTTTTGTTTGTTATTTTAAATTCTTTTGTATTTAAAATAAGCAAAGATGTTTGTCTGTACCTCTGTTATTCTAAATAATTTATTTAAAATAAACAGGAGTTATTTGTTTGTGTACAGAACAAATTTAAAGCTGGTAATTTACCATAAAAGTGCTGACTTTTTTATGATGTTTTATGAGAAAACTCATCTGTCAACGTCTTTTAACCAACAGGGGGCAGCTTCGAGTCTTAATGTTATCACGAGGAGACTGATTTTTTCATTCAGTATTTAAACTAAAACAACCTTTTTTTGTTAGTTTCTAGTGTGTCCGTGAAAAACGCTCGAACCACGTTCTTGTCAGAGACAGATTTATGTGGTTAGACAGTTTAGATGGCTTTAAATGAGTTTTTAGACTCTCAGTGAAATCTCCGCTTGTCCTGTGAGAGTGAACTGCTTGTCACCCAAAGTGCACCTGGAAATGACGACGCAAATAGGCGGGTCGACGCAGCGCGTCACCAGCTTCCGTTGAGCAAGTCGGAGCTCGCTAAACAGATACGTGACGTCAACCAATCAATCACAGCACTTGCAG
>JBBPBX010032315.1:0-33958 GCA_038048925.1 Garcialebias charrua | reverse complement strand
ATGAAACATATGGTAATGCTCAATAATACCCCTATATGGTTATTTTAATATATTTAAATTTGCATTTAAATGTGTCTATTTTCAATGGGCATATATGCAGTTAAGACAGGTAGCTTAGTGCACCCCTAGTTTTTCAACATTAACAATATAATATAATCTAGTCTAAAAAAATGATTTTTGTGGGGGAGGTGGGGTTTTATACAATAGTATGTGTGGTGCGGCCTAAGCATTTGTCTTTGTTGTTGCTTTTTCTTACGCTACTTTTACTTTTATACTTTTAAGTAGTTTTGAAACCAGTACTTTTTTACTTTTACTTGAGTAAAAAGCTAGAGTTGATACTTCTACTTCTACAGAAGTATTTTTAAATCCCAGTATCTATACTTCTACTTGAGTAATGAATGTGAATACTTTTGACACCACTGGCCCAGATCCATTCTTCCGTCTGTGGACCGGTCATGGCTGGTTTTATAATTTTTTCCAAATGGACCTTCAATTTCATAAGTGATGGTGGCACACCCGAAGTGACATTCTTCAGGTGATGGATTGCCTTTATAAGTTTGAAGAGAAGTCTCACCCTAGAGGAAAAGGCCGGATCACCAGGAGCTGGGTCACGATTGGCATGTTGTTTCCCTTTTCCTTTTCCTTTGGGTTTTGTGGGCCCACCTCTGTACGGGGGACTGGGGGCTCGATGTTGTTGTTGGGCTTCAGGCTCCCCCCATCTCCTCTTCCTTCTGTAGTCAGGGGAGTGATGGGGGATGTTTTATGGAGTTTATAAAATTAAATAAAAGGGCCACAATTCATCTCGTTACAGATCAACAAATCTGCAACAAGATCACAACTTGATGACGCCAACACATCACCATGGCAGAGATGGAGTCCAACATTATGTCCATAAACGTTTTGAACAGAACAAAACTGGTTTTGCAAACGTTCATGTCTCAACAGGGACCCTGTTCAGTGCAATTAGTTTCTCCAGTGCTCCACAGCCAGGACAGAACCAGCATAGTTCCTCTTCAATCTGAGGTTCATCCATCGATCGGACTCTCTTCTCTAGAACCCTGAACAGACCTCACCTGGGAAGCTGAAGAGAGTGATGGCCCTGCAATTGGAGTCCCCCCTTTTGAGGAGGGGGACCAAAACCCAGTCTGCCAATCCAATGGCACTGCCCAATTAATGTCCAGGCGATGACGCAAAGGCGTGTTAATCAAGACACTAAGATGGCCGCGCTCGGAGCAGCCGCAGCTTCACGAGCTCCCGGATCATCTCTAGTTTTTAGTAATTTTAATAGTGTTTTTGTACCTGACTCTACGCGTTTTTTGCGGGTGAATTACAGCCGAACTGAACTGTTAAGAATCGGAGCGGATTTACCACAGGGCACAGCTGAAATCAGCAACGAACTCAAATCAGAGCTCGGAAGATTGGACCTGCTAAGAACGTCCTTCTGGAAACAGATGCGCTCGAGAGGAAAGAAAAGGAAGCGGTGCTCTCGTGGAAAGAAGAGAGGTTGCCGTGCAGGAATTATGACGAGACTGCGGGCAGACGCTAAAACCGGTAGACCCCCGATGCCGGCTCTTTTTCTGTCTAACGTGCGCTCGCTCGACAACAAGATGGATCTACTTCGTTTGAGAGTAACCACGTCGGAGGAGATGAGAAGATGTTCCGTGCTTTGTCTTACGGAAACTTGGATCTCGGAGGACACTCCAGACTCTGTTTACGAGCTGGATAATCGGCTCTTTTTCAGAACAGACCGGTGCACCGAGACTACAGGGAAAACGCGAGGCGGCGGTGTCTGTATTTACGTACACAAAGATTGGTGCACGAACTGTTCCGTGATTAAAAGGCTTTGTTCAGCCGCCGTCGAGTTAATCACAGTTAGATGTAGGCCGCATTATCTTCCGCGCGACCATGCTGTGATTTTAATAACAGCTATTTACATAGCACCCGATGCTAATGCTAATGACGCCCAGGGAGAAATTCATGACTTACTCACCTCGCTGCAGTGTAAATATCCTGAGGGGCTTTTCATTGTTTGCGGGGACGTCAATCACGTTGATCTTCAAGTCTCCCTCCCAGCCTTCAATAAGAACGTCTTCACAGCTACGAGAGGAGATAAAACGCTCGACCAAGTCTTCACAAATGTAAAGGGGGCATACACGGCGAAGACACGCCCACCGCTTGGATCTTCCGATCACGAGTCTCTGATCCTGGCCCCAAGAGAACTCCCCCCACTCAGGCGGTCCAAGCCGGAACAAAGAGAAATAACAATCTGGCCCCAAGATAGTTCCCCCATGTTGAGAGACTGTTTTGAGAGGACAAACTGGTCTGTTTTCAGAGAAGCAGCCACTGATGGAAGTTCAGTGGACATGGAACTGTACGCTTCCTCAGTCCTGGGTTACATCAGTACATGCTCTGAAAATGTATCTATAAAAAAATATGTGAAATCCTACCCGAACCGGAAACCCTGGTTAAATAAAGAAGTTCACGCCTTACTAGCAGCCAGGGACACTGCATTCAAGTCAGGAGATAAAGTGGAGCTGAGAAAGTGCAGGAATGAACTGAAGGATGGCATTAAGAAGGCCAAGGCCACGTATGCACAGAGGATCGAGGGACAGTTCACCTCACAAGACCCACGGAGCATGTGGAAGGGTATTAAATGCATAACAGATTACAAAGGCAAAAACAAACAATGCCCCAGGGACCCATCTCTGCCTGATGCCCTCAATAAGTTTTATGCACGTTTTGATGATCCAAACAGACCAGCTAGCACCAGACTCACCTCATCACCAGATGAAGAGCATCTCAGGGTGTCCGCAGCAGAAGTGAGAGGCAGTCTCAGAAAGATTAATCCTCATAAAGCAACCGGACCAGACAACATCCCAGGGAAAGTTCTGAAGGAATGTGCGGACCAGCTCTGTGAGGTGCTGGCTGACATCTTCACCACCTCACTTGCACTGGAGTCAGTTCCCACCTGCCTGAAGACCGCGACCATCATCCCAGTCCCAAAGAGCTCCACAGTGACTGGTCTGAATGACTATAGACCGGTGGCCCTCACCCCGATAGTCGCTAAATGTTTTGAGAAACTGGTCATGTCCCACATCAAGGCAACCGTCAACATCAATGAGGACCCTCATCAATACGCATACCGTGAGAACCGATCAACAGAGGACGCCATTTCTTCCGTGGTCCACACTGCTCTCACCCACCTGGATCAGAAGGACTCATACGTGCGTCTGCTCTTTGTGGACTTCACATCTGCCTTCAACACCATGATCCCCCAAACTCTGATAGACAAACTATCTACACTTGGACTAAGCCCCTCTATTTGTAACTGGGTACTAGACTTCTTAACAGACAGACCACAGTCCGTGAAGATCCACAACTTCTCCTCCTCCACCATAACCCTCAGCACTGGCTCTCCTCAGGGATGTGTGCTGAGCCCCCTTCTGTTCACTCTGCTCACATATGATTGTACAGCCACACTTCCAGGCTGTCATATTGTTAAGTTTGCAGATGATACAGCGGTGGTGGGATGCATCACAAACAATGATGAGTCCAGCTACAGACAGGAGGTGGAACACCTGGAGAGCTGGTGCAAAGAGAATAATCTTCACATGAATGTGAAGAAGACAAAGGAGATGATTGTGGACTTCAGAAGGAACAAACACACCCACGCCCCACTGAAAATAGGTGGGTCTGCAGTGGAAGTGGTCTCCAGCTACAAATACTTGGGTGTACACATGAATGATAACCTCAGCTGGAGCAACAACACCACCAGCCTGATCAAGAAAGGTCATCAGAGACTCTACTTCCTCAGACGGCTGAGACGTGCTGGTCTGAGCAGCCCAGTTCTCACCTCGTTCTACAGGTGTGCAGTGGAGAGTGTCCTGTGCTCCAGCATCAACGTGTGGCATGGAGGCTGCACAGTTGAAGAGAGGAAAGCTCTGCAGAGAGTGGTGAAGGCTGCACAGAAGTCTGTTGGAGTCAGTCTCCCCACAATCACAGACATTTACACCTCCAGATGCAGAAAAAGAGCGACCTGCATCATGAAAGACCTCACTCATCCAGCACACTCACTCTTTGCCCCACTCCCCTCAGGACGGAGGTTGAGGAGCATCAAGTGTAGAACCACTAGACTGAGGAACAGCTTCTACCCTGAGGCTGTTAGACTCATGAATAAATAAAAATAAATAAAAATAAAAAATATAAACACTGCAAAATATCACATCATACTGATGCTGATCTGTTTTCTTGTCGCTGTGTTCATCTGTGTTCATCTGTGATCATCTGCTCATACAAACTCATGTTCGTGCTGCTGTTTATTCCCACTATATTAAGCTTAGTGTATTACTAGTTGATGTTTTTCTTAGTTAGTTCTAGATGTTATTACTGTTTTTCTCTTGCATTTGTTGTTGGATGTAACTGGGACCCCGTGTACATAATCTCGTTTTCATCACATGTACCACATGCGGTGCAAATGACAATAAAGACTCTCTGACTCTGACTCTGACTCTGACATACAGAGCCTTGAAGAACTCTTATGAACCCCTGGAGCCAGAGCGTTTTAACTACCCAGCTATGGACAGACCAACCCCCGAGTCCCCCCAACTCTGCTTCCTCCATGGAAGAAGTGTTGGTGGGATTGAAAAGGTCCGAGAAGCATTGCTTCCAACAGCATCACTGGTTGAGGTCACACAGTGCTGGTAAAGTTCTGCTTTCTCTGCCTGATGGTTTGCCAGAATCTTCTTGGAGCCAACTCCCATATCCGAGCTTTTACCCCAGAAACAGCCATGGCTGCAGTTGTGAGGATTGTTCCTTGTTTGTCCTCTCCCCCTTGTGGTCTGCTCCTGCTCACACACATTTTTCCTAACACCTACCATTCACTCGTCACTCCTCCCAGCTGTTTCTGTTTACCCCTTGTTAGTGTCCTCATAAATCTTGAGTCTTGTCTTTGTTTCCATGTCTGAGGATTACTGTATTTCTTTCTGTATAAGTCACACTTTGTTGCATAAATTTGCAAGTCATGCAACTTATATGGTGCCGAGATGGTGTAGACTAGAGGCAGGGCAGCCGGCTCAGGCCCCAAAAGTCCCAGGTTCGATCTCCGGTCACTGCATACCTCGTGGTGTCTCTGGGCAGCACACCTTATCCTCAAAATGCCCCTGGGCGCTTTCAATAGCTGCCCACTGCACCACCTGCTGGTGGATGGGTTAAACGCAGAGACTAATTTTGCCATTGAATGGAAACATACAGTGATGACAACGTGATGGCATTATTATTATTATTATACACAGAAGCATTTAATATACATTTCTCCGCATATTTATGACTCAATGTTTGGCTGAGGTCTGACAATTTCATTCACTCTGACATGGAAAATATTGAACACTACTATTTTCAGCCACCAGAGGGCCCTCGACCAATATGGCAAGCCAAGTGTCTCATTAATATGTAAAGGTGGCTATTAATGAGACACTTGTCTTGCCTCACAAAGCAGCCTTTGTTTCGCTCCGGAACTCCTGGAGCAAACGTCAAATCAGCTGCATTTCGCCTCACCACCCAGGCGAAATGCAGCTGAATTGACCATTAAAGTGCATTTATCAAGGAAAAGTTCTAATGAGATACACTTTTGCTATAATGTCGAGCAAACAAATAATTGTTTTTAAGTGTTAATCTTGTCAAATTCAGTCCTCCCGAGCACACTCCCGCGACTGCCATTTGGCAGCCGATTTATTTTTGGCGCAACACTGGCCCATGTCCCAGGGCAGCACGGTGGCACAACTGGTAGAGCTGCTGCCTCTCAGCGAGAAGGTTGCCGGTTCAAATCCCGGTCCGGGGCCTTTCTGGGTGGAGTTTGCATGTTCTCCCCGTGCATGCGTGGGTTTCCTCCGGGTACTCCGGTTTCCTCCCACAGACCAAAAAACATGCTTGTTAGGCTGATTGGTGACTCTAAATTGACCCTAGGTGTGAGTGTGAGAGTGGATGGTTGTTTGGTGTGAGTGAGACAGGTCCCTCTTGTAAATGAGTCCCCGTGACTCAACGAGGCTAGCCTGTATAAATAAAGGTTGAATGAATGAATGTCCCTCCCTGGGCTGCCACCTTACCGTGGTGGAGGGGTTTGAGTGTCCCAATGATCCTAGGAGCTATGCTGTCAGGGGCTTCATGCCCCTAGTAGGGTCACCCAAGGCAGACAGGTCCTAGGTGAGGGACCAGACAAAGTGCAGCCCAAAAACCCCTATGATGAGTACAATTAATGGACTAAGTTTTCCCTCGCCCGGACGCGGGTCACCGGGGCCCCACTCTGGAGCCAGGCCCGGAGGTGGGGCACGCTGGCGAGCGCCTGGTGGCCGGGTTTTTACCCATGGAGCCCGGCCGGGCACAGCCCGAAGAGGAGACGTGGGTCCCCCTTCCCATGGGCTCACCACCTGTGGGAGGGGCCAAAGGGGTCGGGTGCAATGTGAGATGGGTGGTGGCCGAGGGCGGGGACCCTGGCGGTCTGATCCTCGGCTACAGAAGCTGGCCATTGGGACATGGAATGTCACCTCTCTGGTGGGGAAGGAGCCTGAGCTAGTGTGTGAGGTTGAGAGTTTCCGACTAGAAATAGTCGGACTCACCTCAACGCATGGCTCTGGCTCTGGAACCAGTTTCCTTGAGAGGGGTTGGACACTCTTCCACTCTGGAGTTGCCCCTGGTGAGAGGCGCCGAGCAGGAGTGGGCATACTGGTTGCCCCCCATCTTGGTGCCTGTACGTTGGGGTTCACCCCGGTGAACGAGAGGGTAGCCTCCCTTCGCCTACGTGTGGGGGGACGGGCTCTGACTGTTGTTTGTGCCTATGCACCAAACGGCAGCTCAGACTACCCACCCTTTTTGGAGTCCTTGGAGGGGGTATTGGAGAGTGCGCCTCCTGGGGACTCCCTTGTTCTACTGGGGGACTTCAACGCTCACGTGGGCAATGACAGTGAGACCTGGAGGGGTGTGGTTGGGAGGAACGGCCCCCCTGATCTGAACCAGAGTGGTGTTCTGTTATTGGACTTCTGTGCTCGTCATGGATTGTCCATAACGAACACCATGTTTAAGCATAAGGGTGTCCATATGTGCTCTTGGCACCAGGACACCCTAGGTCGCAGTTCGATGATCGACTTTGTTGTCGTCTCATCTGATCTGCGGCCGCATGTCTTGGACACTCGGGTGAAGAGAGGGGCGGAGCTGTCAACTGACCACTACCTGGTGGTGAGTTGGCTCCGATGGTGGGGGAGGATGCCGGTCAGACCTGGCAGACCCAAACGTATTGTGAGGGTCTGCTGGGAACGTCTGGCAGAGTCTCCCGTAAGACGGAGCTTTAACTCCCACCTCCGGGAGAGCTTTGAACACGTTCCGAGGGAGGCGGGGGACATGGAGTCCGAGTGGGCCGTGTTCCGCGCCTCTATTGTCGAGGCAGCTTATCGGAGCTGTGGCCGCAAGGTTGTTGGTGCCTGTCGTGGTGGCAACCCTCGAACCCGGTGGTGGACACCGGCAGTGAGGGATGCTGTCAGGCTGAAGAAGGAGTCCTATTGGGCCTTTTTGGCTTGTGGGACCCCGGAAGCAGCTGATAGGTACCGGCAGTCCAAGCGGCATGCGGCTCGGGTGGTTGCTGAGGCAAAAACTCGGGCGTGGGAGGAGTTCGGAGAGGCCATGGAGAATGACTTCCGTACGGCTTCGAGGCGATTCTGGTCCACCATCCGGCGTCTCAGGGGGGGAAAGAGGTACGCGACCAACACCATTTATGGTGGGGGTGGCGTGCTGCTGACCTCAACTCGGGATGTTGTGAGTCGGTGGGCGGAATACTTCGAAGACCTCCTCAATCCTACTGGCACGTCTTCCACTGAGGAAGCGGAGCCTGGGGACTTTGGGTCGGGTTCTCCGATCTCTGGTGCTGAGGTCGCCGAGGTGGTTAAAAAGCTCCGCGGTGGCAAGGCTCCGGGGGTGGATGAGATTCGCCCGGAGTTCCTTAGGGCTCTGGATGTTGTAGGGTTGTGTTGGCTTACGCGACTCTGCAATATCGCGTGGACATCGGGGGCAGTTCCCTTGGATTGGCAGACTGGGGTGGTGGTTCCCCTATTCAAAAAGGGGGACCGTAGGGTGTGTTCCAACTATAGGGGGATCACACTCTTAAGCCTCCCTGGTAAGGTCTATTCAGGGGTTCTGGAGAGGAGGGTCCGTCGGATAGTCGAACCTCGGATTCAGGAGGAGCAGTGTGGTTTTCGTCCTGGTCGTGGAACACTGGACCAGCTCTACACCCTCAGCAGGGTCCTGGAGGGTGCGTGGGAGTTTGCCCAACCAGTTTACATGTGCTTTGTGGACTTGGAGAAGGCATTCGACCGCGTCCCTCGGGGGGTTCTGTGGGGGGTACTCCGGGAGTATGGGGTACCAGGCCCATTGATATGGGCTGTTAGGTCCCTGTACGACCGGTGTCAGAGCTTGGTCCGCATTGCCGGCAGTAAGTCAGGCTCGTTTCCGGTGAGAGTTGGACTCCGCCAAGGTTGCCCTTTGTCACCGATTCTGTTCATAACTTTTATGGACAGAATTTCTAGGCGCAGCCAAGGTGTTGAGAGGATCCGTTTTGGTGACCTTAGAATCGCTTCTCTGTTTTTTGCAGATGATGTGGTCCTACTGGCTTCATCAGTTCGTGATTTACAACTTTCACTGGAGCGGTTTGCAGCCGAGTGTGATGCGGCCGGGATGAGGATCAGTTCCTCCAAATCCGAGGCCATGGTCTTGAGCCGGAAAAGGGTAGCATGCCCTCTCCGGGTCGGGGAGGAGGTCCTGCCCCAAGTGGAGGAGTTTAAGTATCTCGGGATCTTGTTCACGAATGAGGGAAAACTGGAGCGTGAGATCGATAGGCGGATAGGTGCAGCGTCCGCAGTGAAGCGGGCGCTGTACCGGTCTGTCGTGGTGAAGAGAGAGCTGAGTCAAAAGGCAAAGCTCTCAATTTACCGATCGATCTACGTTCCCACCCTCATCTATGGTCATGAGCTTTGGGTTATGACCGAAAGAACAAGATCTCGGATACAAGCGGCTGAAATGAGTTTTCTCCGCAGGGTGGCTGGACTCTCCCTTAGAGATAGGGTGAGAAGCTCAGTCATCCGGGAGGGACTCGGAGTAGAGCCGCTGCTTCTCCACATCGAGAGGAGCCAGTTGAGGTGGCTCGGGCATCTGGTTAGGATGCCTCCTGGACGCCTCCCTGGTGAGGTGTTCCGGGCATGTCCCACCGGGAGGAGACCCAGAGGAAGACCCAGGACGCGCTGGAGGGACTATGTTTCTCGGCTGGCCTGGGAACGCCTTGGGATTCCCCCGGAGGAGCTGCTCCAAGTGGCTGGGGAGAGGGAAGTCTGGGCCTCCCTACTTAGGCTGCTACCCCCGCGACCCGACCCCGGATAAGCGGAAGAAGATGGATGGATGGATGGATGGACTGGCCCATGTTTCCGCGTGGTCAGCGGTGACGCAGAACAAAAGCGACATCAGAAGTGACGCATCATAGATGTGACTTAATGGCAAAGCCACATATGTTTTTTCCACTTTATTCGAAATATTTGGACTGATGCGACTTATACGGTGGTGCAACATGTACGACGGAAAGTACGGTATCCTCCCTATGGTGTCATGGTCTACCTCTGCTCCCCTTGTGATCTCTCCTCGTACTGTATGTCAGTTTTGCTGCCACATCAGCCTTTAGGATTTTATTTGTAAATAAACAGTTTATGGTAGTTATTTTATCCTCTGAATTCTCTGCATCTTGCCTGTACTCTGGGTTCAACCACCATGACAGTGATCCGCTTGGCCCACTGATTCACCTCTGGAGTCCTACCATCCAACAAGGCCCAATAAGACTCCAAAAATAAAAAATCGAAAACTCAAACACACAGGCACCAAACTGGGGGGCTAAAAGTACACCCACAGCCACACCAGCTCGGTGCCTCTCACCACAGGCAACTCCAGAGTGGAATAAGGTCCAACCCCTCTCAAAGAGATCGCTTCCAGAGCCCAAGCTGTGAGTCAAGTTGAGCCTAAATATGTCAAGTTGGAACCTCTGAACCTCGCGGCTCAGGTTTTTCCCCACCATAGAGGTGACGTTCTGTGTAGTAGTCCACTTCAATAGGCACAGGTCTGAACGCCAAGACCCTCGTCTTCAACTTCCAATCATGGCAGCATGAACCCAACTCGTATAGCCCCTCCTGCAGGTGGTGGGCCCACAGAAAATATTATGAAAGGATTTATACCCCTCTGGTACACTCTTAATAAAACCTAATGTTTGTTTTTCATGAATGAAAAGAGCTTCTGTCAAAAAGGAAGAACTGGATTCTTCTTCTCCTAATTCTTATGTAAACTGCAACATGAGGCTGTTCTGTTTCTTCTTTTCTGTTCAGCATCTAATATGATGATATCGTCTCACAGGATCAAACCATCCACCCATCCGTTATCTTTTACCTGCTTCTTCCATTTTGGCCCATGTCCAGCAATCACTGTGCGAGGGGCGGGGTACACCCTGGACGGGTCGCAAGTCCATCACAGGGCCACATAGAGACAAACGAGACAAACAACCATTCACTCACACCTAGGGACAATTTAGAGTTACCAATCAGCCTAACATGCATGTTTCAGGTCTGTGGGAGGAAACCGGAGTACCCGGAGGAATCCCACGCATGCACGGAGAGAACATGCAAACTCCACCCAGAAAGACCCCTGGACCGGGATTTGAACCAGGGACCTGTTCGCTGAGAGGCAGCAGCTCTACCAGTTGCGCCACCGTGCTGCCCTAGGATCAAACCAGTACTTCATTGATTCAGGTTTTTGGGATGTTGTGGTTTTTATAATAATAATAATAATAATAATAATAATAATCATTTTATTAAAAGTACCTTTCAGGACACCCAAGGACACTTCACAGCAAGAAACACATCACAGAGATTGTGTGAAAATTAAAACAAACACACTTCAAACATCAGCAAGAACAAATTGAAATATAAAATAAATAAAGAATATAAAATGCAAAATAATATAAAATACATTTAGTAAAGTTAATGATAAGCTAGTCTAAAGAGATGTGTTTTCAGAGCAGTCTTGAACAGAGAAAGGGAGGTGGTGTTTCGAAGGTCTGGCGGTAGAGCGTTCCAGAGGTGAGGGGCAGAGCAGGTGAAGGCCCTGCTCCCCATGGTGGAGAGGCGGGCAGAGGGTACATGGAGATGTAGCGAAGAGGAGGATCTGAGAGAGCGTGATGGGATGGAGATTTGTAGGAGGTCAGATAGATAAGGAGGGGCAAGGTTGTGGATAGATTTGAACGTGAGGAGTAGAATTTTGAAGATGATGCGTGATTTAACCGGGAGCCAGTGGAGCTGCTGCAGGACAGGAGTGATGTGGTTATAGTAGGAGGTTTGAGTGATGACACGGGCAGCTGAGTTCTGGACCATCTGTAACTTGTGGAGAGATTTGTTGGGGAGGCCGTAGAGAAGGGAGTTGCAGTAATCGATACGGGAAGTCACAAGACTGTGCACCAGGATGGCTGTGGAGCGGGGTGTGAGAGAAGGACGGAGACGGTTAATATTACGGAGGTGGAAATAGGCAGACCGAGTAATATTGTTGATGTGTGAAGTGAAGGAGAGAGTGGTGTCGAGGATGACACCGAGGCTCTTGACCTGAGGGGAGGGGGATAGCAGAGAGTTGTTAAGGGGGACGAGAAGATGTTCTGATTTTGAAATAGAGTTTTTGGTACCAACAAGAATGATTTCTGTTTTGTTACTCTTTAGTTGAAGGAAATTGTTAGAAAACCAGTGATTTAGCTCATTGAGACAGTTGGTTTTGATGACAAGTAGAGCTGTGTGTCATCAGCATAACAGTGGAAATGGACGCCGTATTTCCGGAAGATGTGATCTAGAGGAAGGAGGTAAATGATGAAGAGGAGGGGTCCAAGGACAGAGTCTTGGGGAACACCCGTGGAGACGGGGGAAGACTGGGAACGGAAGGCTTTTATTTGTACTATTATTTTATTGGTATTTTACTGCCAATTCTATCATGCTTTCACTTTTTATTCAACTCAATTTGATTTATTTGATCATATTTTTATCTATGTTGTTGTAGTTACTGTGAAGCACGTTGGTCAGCTGAGGTTGTTGTAATAAACTTTCCCTTTGAGGCTCAGTGTAGTTAAAAGTGCAGAAGTTTAACGTGCTGTTTCTCCACAGTGTTTTCAAACGGGTCGGCAGCAGCTGAGGGAGATAAAGTCTCTCGTTTGGGAACTTTCTGAACTAACGGCAGTTAGAAACGACTCTTCCATTTATTGAACAAGTTCTGTTTTCATAACTACGGTAATTAAACTTTGCGTCTCTATATTTCTTTTACCCACTTCCTCTTCAGAAACCAGTTCCCCATTTACAAACGTGCTGGTGGATCCTCATTCCCACTTCTCTCTCGGCAGGCGTATAAACATCGAACGTTTCAAAAGGCACCTTGTTTTCTTCAGTGTTTCAGCTGCAGGCAACATGGACGTGAAGGTGTGTGTGTGTGTGTGTGTGTGTGTGTGTGGTCATCACAAAGATGCTTGTTTCTTTAGTTTAAACTGGATGTTGAGACGAGCTGAAGTTGTTTGTGTTGCAGGATTCTCCGTTGCATGGCGGCGTGATCGTCTCACACCAGATCCACGAAGGGAGGCACCACTACGAGGTCAAGAAGGTGATGAAGTACAAGAAGGAGAGCGGGAAGAAAATGTTTGTCAGGTAGGACCAAACTCTTCTCAGCTCTGCATCGCCGACGACTTTGGGTATACGTTGGTCCAAAACATAAAAACGTCTGAAAATAAAAAGCAAAGACGCAGGTTATTTTTCTGCACGTGAGATCAAATGGACAGTTTCATTGGAGAGACACAAGTCTTCAAAATATAAAAACAACTTGAAACTCTTTTCATGAAGCCCTCCTGCTGCCTTTGGGTCAAAATGACTCACAAGGCCTCAGTTTTAAAAAGTCTTTGTGTAACTGCAGGACACAGAGTGGTTTGATTTACCTTTAACATGAAAGTGTTTCAAAGAACTGCTCTGATTTCACTTAATTATTGTTTATTGTCGTCAACAGACTGGCAACCACAATCCCATATTTTTGTCTTTATGCGTATGTTTTATTGTTTTACTCAGGAGAGGAGACAAACTGATGGAGATCAACGGTCTGGACCTGCAGAACCTCACACCTGAAGAGTTGGCACGACAGATTTCTGCAGGAAGACCCATGCTGGTGGGTTCTGTTGGCTTTAAACAGACTCTTCACAAAGAAAGAGGCAGAACCACTTCAGATTTTTATCATCACTCCGCCTCCACGAAGTCTGTGTCGGTTAGCGAAATATCTCGTGAACCAGGGGCTTTATTGACTGTTAAGGTCAGGTATGGTCACCACAGCTGATCGACCTTATAGCAACAACTAAATTAGGTACAACTCAGTCATTTTTACAGATATAGAGCAACAATTTGTTGTGGTAGTAGCTGAGCATCATCCCCAAAACACAAAGCGATCTGGTGATGTCTTCTTAAAAAACGTGGAACTTTTCAAACTTGGACGTGCACTACAGCGGGTGATACTTGCGGGTAAAAGCCTGTATAAATATGTTTTTGAATTTTGGTTTTGTTTTTGTCCTTTGCTTTGTGCGTTTCTAATAATTTGTTTCCTTTTGTTGTTTCTTTTCTGGTTTACTTAAATGAACAACGAAAGACGAGACGGGTTGTCTTCTCTGTTTGTCCAGACGGTGCACAAGTCGGCAAAGGAGAAGCTGCAGATTGTTCCTGAAGAAGATGTTTTACAGCCTTTCTCCAAAGAGACCACGGTGCTGAGCTTCTCCTGGGAGATGATAAGAGAGGAGGAGGAGGAGGAGGAGGGGCAGGAGAAGGAGACGAACGCAGAGAAGGATGTTTGTCCAAACGAAGACAACGGTGAGGACTCGGACCTGCTGGTCATCACTTTGACCCAGACCAGCATCTCTGTGGTGAGTGGGCGGGGCTGCACCAGCGAGGGTTCATGTCAGGGTTGTCACGAGGAAGGATGCACCTTTAATGACGTCATCATGGTGTCCGAGTCCAGCTCTGTGACCCTCGGTGAGTCTTCTGTTCTGTTTTTACAACATTCTGATCATATGGATACATGTAACTGATTTGCTTTGCAGTCGTTTAGAAAATACAACTGATAAAGCGTATTTTATTTTAAAGTTATATTTTGTTTTTTAGTTATATTTAGTTATATATATTTTTTATTTTGTTTAATAGGTTAATACAATATTCTTTCTGGTGACTTTAAATTCAATTTGTTTTGTTTCTGCTGAAGTATTTAGGTTTAATTTTGAATGAAATCGGTATTTATTTATGGGGTACCGTTTGTAAAGTTACACAGTCAAAAATTAACAGCGATATTTTTGGTTTATTTAGCCTTTTACAAGATTTTTTTTTTCTTCCCAGAATCATATTTTCACCATGTCATTCGAGCATTTACAGTATAAATGTCAGTTCCAAACTAAATATTTGATGTAAAAGCTAAATATTTAGTTTACAACCTAAATACTTAACTTGCAAGTTAAATGTTTAATCAGTGAACTAAAGATTTACGGTAGGTGTAAATTCAATATTTAATTTTCAAGCTAAAATATTATTTTCAAAGCTAAACATTTGACTTCCAAACTCAATATTTATTATCCAAGGTAAATATTTAATTTGAAGCTAAACATTTAATTTCCAAATTAAACATTTAATTTTGAAGCTAAACATTTAATTCCTAAACTAAACATTTACTTTACTAACTAAATACTTAACTCGGGCCTAAATATTTATTTTCCAAGGTAAGCATATAATTTCCAAACTAAATATTTAATTTGCTAACTAAATACAGTATTTAGCTCAGACCTAAATATTGTCTTTCCAAACTTCATATTTAATTTAGTTAATTAATTTTTGCAAATGAAATGTTTAGCTTGGACATAAACATTTAGTTTGCAAATTAAATATTTAGTGTAGAACTAAATTTAGCTTGCTAACTAAATATTTAACATGCAAGTTAAGTATTTAGCTTGTAAACTAAATGTTTAGCTTGTAAAATAAATATTTAGTTTGGAACTCTGATGTTTATAAATGTATTAACATGGTGAAAATATGACTGCAAAAAAAAAAGAAGTTTTTTTTTTAATTGAATTTTTATGAAAGGCTAAATAAACCAAAACATTGCAGTTAATTTTTGACTGTGTAACTTTACAAACAGCATCCCATATTTATCAAGTTAAGCTTGAACTCTGCCAGGTTTTTTAATAAACCACGTTGTATTTTTGTTAAACTGCAGTTTTGGCCGTGCACATTATTTGAATGTCCACCTCCACCAATTTTGTCCCCACCTCAGCAGCCTCCATGTTTAAGATTTGATCTGCTGGACTTTAGAAATGCTTTTTACAAGCTTTGTCACAGTTTTAAGAGGTTGGACCCAAAAATCCAGACTAAAATGAGGCGCTTCAATAAAAACAATCAAACTTTATTCAAAGAATAACCAAACAGCTGACGTGGTAGAAAAACAACTGAACATTCAAGGAGACCTGAAGGAGGCCCAAGGAGAACCAGACATGGCACTAAAGCACACACTGCTGGAGTACAGAGATGGGAGACAGCCGAGCTAAATGAAATGAGGAACATGTGTGAGTGGGCGAGGCAGGAGCTGAGGACCAGAAACTGACAGAGAACAAAGTTTTGAGGGGAAAATGAAATAGCAGGAAAAGTACAGATTGACAGAAACAAAACACTGAAAATATTGTTGATATTATATGAGAGATTTGTTGGAGATGACCTTATATGGGGTGCCATTTGTAAAGTAATTATTTTGGTTTATTTAGCCTTTCATAAGAAAAAAAAACTTTTTTTTTTCAAAGTCATATTTTCACCATGTCATTCATACATTGAAAAAATGTCATAGTTCCAAACTAAATATTTTATTTACAGGCTAAATATTTAGTTTACAAACTAAATACTTAACTTGCAAGTTAAATATTTAGTTAGCAAGCTAATTATTTAGCTCCACGCTAAATATTGTTTCCAAACGTTTGTGTGCAAGATAAATGCTTAATGAAGTCGAAGACGCAAATTCAAAAATGGGAGACTCGCTCACCCCAGCTGCATGGAGTCACTAATCAACCGTCCATCCGGATATAAGGCCGTCCTTTCCTCAGCTCTTCCTGTTTGCCCGTTGCCAGTCTAGTCGCATCCCTCCACCTCCCCATCTCCACCCGGGGTTTCAAGATCCTCAGTTCTCCCCTATTCTTCATCCCGACTACGCCTCCAGGGAATATCCTGCTCGCCTCCATCCTGGTCCTACGACTGTGTACATTCCTGCTTCCTGTTCCCTGAAACCCAGCCGGTCAAAGCAGATGGCCGCTTGTCCTGAGCCTGGTTCTGCTGGAGGTTTCTTCCTCACGAGGGAGTTTTTCCTTCCCACTGTCGCTTCATGCTTGCTCAGGATGGGAGTTCTGCGATGGGGTTTGTCTCAGGGTTAACCGGAACCAACGACCGATGGATGAACAACACACGTACCGGTGGGATAAGTTGGATGACTATGATCCCCGACTTCGCCACCGGGTTCGGGTCCCGGGGGGGAGATATCCATAATCTATCTCCCTATGCCGGACATTCAAGCTCTCAGCGGTCCGGCATGCATGCCCTCCGCCGGGGCCCGAGCGCCAAAGAAACCCTAATACAGTACATAAAACCTTTCAATCGTATTCTTCTCTCTTGTTGTGTGAGTCTCTCCAGGTTGAAATTTACAAACTAAACATTTAATTTCTAAGCTAAACATTTAATTCCTAAATTAAATATTAATTTGCCTCCTAAATATTTAGCTCAGACCTAAATATTTATTTTCAAAACTAAATATTTATTGTCCAAGCTAAATATTTAAATTCCAAGCTAAACATAAATCCTAAACTAAATATTTAATTTGCTAACTAAATATTTAGCTTGGACCTAAATATTTATTTTCTAAACTAAACATTTAATTCCTAAACTAAATATTTAATTTGCTTACTAAATATTTAAATTGGACCTAAATATTTAGTTTACAAGTTAAACATTTAATTCCTAAACTAAATATTTAATTTGCTAACTAAATATTTAGCTGGGACCTAAATATTTATTTTCCAAACTAAACATTTAATTTCCAACATAAATATTTAATTTGCTAACTAAATATTTAGCTTGGACTTAAATATTTATTTTCCAAAGTAAATATTTACTTTCCAAGATGAATATTTAATTTGCAAACTATATATTTAACTTGCAAGTTAAATATTGAGTTTGTAAATTAAACATTTAGGTTGGACATAAACATTTAGTTTGTAAGCTAAAATATTTAGCTTGCTAACTAAATATTTAACTGGCAAGTTAAGTATTTAGTTTGTAAACTAAACATTTAGCTTGTAAATTGAATATTTGTTTTGGAACTTTGACATTTATAAATGTATGAATGACATGGTGAAAATCTGACTTTGAAAAAAAAAAATTTTTTCTTATGAAAGGCTAAATAAACCAAAAATATTGATGTTGGTTTTTGACTATGTAACTTTACAAACGGTACTCCATAACCTTGTGACTATTTCAAGAGAAAAATTAAATGAAAGTTTCTGAACGTGTTGAAAACAAGTGGGAGGGCTGCGCACCTCTAAGACCCACTGAAACATTTCAGAGACACACTCACCGCTCGAGTCACGATACATTATCCTCAGTGTTTAGTTTTCTGTTTTGACGTTTATTTCTTTTTGTTTCGTTTCTTCAGTTTCTTTGTGTTCAGTTTGTTACGTCGCCTCCCTCTGCTTTCAGCCGCCCTCGGGCATCCTCCTCTCTGCTCCTCAGTCCTGCCCTGCCCACCTACACCTGCTCCCCATTCCCATAGTCTCAGCTGCAGCCACTTCCCTCATCACTCCAGATGTTTTAGTCTTTCTTCTTCACCTCAACAGTTGCTGTTCTTCCATGCCACTCCTGCTTCTCCTCGAGCCTTCTCATTGGTTCCTGTAGTTTTTGTTGCCACGTCAGCCTTTTGTTTAGTTTGAATAAAAGTTTCATTTTCACGACTCCTCGTGCCGGTCTGCATAACCGTGACTCCTCTAATTTATTTTACATTTATGTTTCCATCTCATTTAAAATAATTAAAACTAGAACTTTCTGTGTCTGGACGTTAGTTCCCAGAGGAGATGTCAGTCTGAAACAGGCAAAACTGGCAGAAGTTTTTATTAAACACGTACCGACTCATCGTTTCCTCCGAGGCATCTGCTCAGACCGGACTTTGTATTCTTCACCAAACCCAGGTGAGACTTTCAGTGCACAATGTGACAGAATTCATTATTTTAATTATGTTTTTTTTAAACAGTTACTCTTCAACAAGCGTTGGTTTCAGTGATCCACTTTGTGTTCTCTGTGTTCAGAGAAGATCAGCATTTACTACTACAAGTCGAATGATATGTCTCCGACGTTCAGAGGAATGCCGGTAGTCCTAAACCTGACGGGCTCCAACTGTTTTGTTAAGTGCTGCAAGGAGGGGAATAAGGTGTTCCTACAAACAGAGGTAAATCACTGGAAAATATAGATTTTTGTTTTTTTGTTTTTTTCATGGGGAGTTTTTGAGATTAACCTAAACGCACAAACAGATGCTGAACCTAAAATGACCAAACCTTGAGAAAAATGTATGTCTCCTTTACATTTGATGACAACCCTGCCCGCCTCCTGCGATGGATGCAGCCTATAGGATGCAGCCTGTAAGATGTAGCCTGTAGGATGCAGCCTGTAAGATGTAGCCTGTAGAATGCAGCCTGTAGGATGTAGCCTGTAGGATGTAGCCTATAGGAAGTAGCCTGTCAGGTGTAGCCTGTAGGATGCAGCCTGTAGGATGCAGCCTGTAGGATGTAGCCTGTAGGATGTAGCCTGTAGGATGCAGCCTATAGGATGCAGCCTGTAGGATGTAGCCTGTAGGATGCAGCCTGTAGGATGCAGCCTGTACGATGCAGTCTGTAGGATGTAGCCTGTAGGATGCAGCTTGTATGATGCAGCCTGTAAGATGCAGCCTGTAGGATGTAGCCTACAAGATGCAACCTGTAGGATGCAGCCTGTAGGATGTAGCCTGTAGGATGCAGCCTGTAGGATGTAGCCTGTAGGATGCAGCCTGTAGGATGTAGCCTGTAGGATGTAGCCTGTAGGATGCAGCCTGTAGGATGTAGCCTGTAGTATGTAGCCTGTAGGATGCAGCCTGTAGGATGTAGCCTGTAGGGTGTAGCCTGTAATATGTAGCCTGTAGTATGTAGCCTGTAGGATGCAGCCTGTAGGATGCTGAGAAGCTCGTCCATGCTTTTGTCTCCTCCAGGCTCGACTACTGCAACTCCCTGTTTGTTGGAATCCCTGGCAAAAACCTTCAGAAACTTCAATATATTCAAAACAGTGCAGCAAGGATCTTGTTGAGAGTTCGTAAATTTGAACATATTACGCCCATTCTCCATAACCTTCATTGGCTTCCTGTCACCTACAGAATTCAGTACAAAACTGCTCTCATTACACATCAATGCTTACATGGAGCTTCACCAGATTATCTGAAGGATATTCTTATTCCATACTCATCCACCCGGTCGCTGCGGTCACAGAACAGTAATCTCCTTCACATTCCGAGAACCAAATTAAGGACCATGGGAGACCGGGCTTTCAGTGTGGCTGCCCCCCGCCTGTGGAACTCTCTTCCTGACTGTCTGAGAGCCCCACAGTCTGTGGTTGACTTTAAGAGCGGCTTGAAGACCTTTCTTTTCAACCGAGCATACTCTACCTCCTCATGATTCTACTTTTGATCTTAGTTGATACTGTTATTGATTTTACTTGTTTTATTGACATTTAATTCTGTAGCACTTTGTAGCACTTTGTGATTTTCATTAATGAAAAGTGCGTTATAAATTGAATTCATTATTATTATTATTATTATTATTATTATTATGTAGCATGTAGGATGCAGCCTGTAGGATGCAGCCTGTAGGATGTAGCCTGTAGGATGTACCCTGTAGGATTCAGCCTGTAGGATGTAGCCTGTAGGATACAGTCTGTGGGATGCAGCCTGTACGATGTAGCCTGTAGGATGTAGCCTGTAGGATTCAGCCTGTAGGATGTAGCCTGTAGGATGCAGCCTGTAGGATGCATTATGTAGGATGCAGCCTGTAGGATGTAGCCTGTAAGATGCAGCCTGTAGGATGAAGCCTGTAGGATGTAGCCTGTAGGATGCAGCCTGTAAGATGTAGCCTTTAGGATGTAGCATCCTAGGATGTAGCCTGTAGGATGCAGCCTGTAGGATGTAGCCTGTAGGATGTAGCCTGTAGGATGCAGCCTGTAGGATGCAGCCTGTAGGATGCAGCCTGTAGTATGTAGCCTGTAGTATGTAGCCTGTAGTATGTAGCCTGTAGGATGCAGCCTGTAGGGTGTAACCTGTAGGATGCAGCCTGTAGGATGTAGCCTGTAGGATGTAGCCTGTAGGATGCAGCCTATAGGATGCAGCCTGTAGGATGTAGCCTGTAGGATGTAGGATGCAGCCTGTAGGATGCAGCCTGTACGATGCAGTCTGTAGGATGTAGCCTGTAGGATGCAGCTTGTATGATGCAGCCTGTAAGATGCAGCCTGTAGGATGTAGCCTACAAGATGCAACCTGTAGGATGCAGCCTGTAGGATGTAGCCTGTAGGATGCAGCCTGTAGGATGTAGCCTGTAGGATGTAGCCTGTAGGATGCAGCCTGTAGGATGTAGCCTGTAGGATGTAGCCTGTAGGATGCAGCCTGTAGGATGTAGCCTGTAGTATGTAGCCTGTAGGATGCAGCCTGTAGGATGTAGCCTGTAGGGTGTAGCCTGTAATATGTAGCCTGTAGTATGTAGCCTGTAGGATGCAGCCTGTAGGATGCTGAGAAGCTCGTCCATGCTTTTGTCTCCTCCAGGCTCGACTACTGCAACTCCCTGTTTGTTGGAATCCCTGGCAAAAACCTTCAGAAACTTCAATATATTCAAAACAGTGCAGCAAGGATCTTGTTGAGAGTTCGTAAATTTGAACATATTACGCCCTTTCTCCATAACCTTCATTGGCTTCCTGTCACCTACAGAATTCAGTACAAAACTGCTCTCATTACACACCAATGCTTACATGGAGCTTCACCAGATTATCTGAAGGATATTCTTATTCCATACTCATCCACCCGGTCGCTGCGGTCACAGAACAGTAATCTCCTTCACATTCCGAGAACCAAATTAAGGACCATGGGAGACCGGGCTTTCAGTGTGGCTGCCCCCCGCCTGTGGAACTCTCTTCCTGACTGTCTGAGAGCCCCACAGTCTGTGGTTGACTTTAAGAGCGGCTTGAAGACCTTTCTTTTCAACCGAGCATACTCTACCTCCTCATGATTCTACTTTTGATCTTAGTTGATACTGTTATTGATTTTACTTGTTTTATTGACATTTAATTCTGTTGCACTTTGTAGCACTTTGAGATTTTCATTAATGAAAAGTGCGTTATAAATTGAATTCATTATTATTATTATTATTATTATTATTATTATTATTATTATTATTATTATGTAGCATGTAGGATGCAGCCTGTAGGATGCAGCCTGTAGGATGTAGCCTGTAGGATGTACCCTGTAGGATTCAGCCTGTAGGATGTAGCCTGTAGGATACAGTCTGTGGGATGCAGCCTGTACGATGTAGCCTGTAGGATGTAGCCTGTAGGATTCAGCCTGTAGGATGTAGCCTGTAGGATGCAGCCTGTAGGATGCATTATGTAGGATGCAGCCTGTAGGATGTAGCCTGTAAGATGCAGCCTGTAGGATGAAGCCTGTAGGATGTAGCCTGTAGGATGCAGCCTGTAAGATGTAGCCTTTAGGATGTAGCATCCTAGGATGTAGCCTGTAGGATGCAGCCTGTAGGATGTAGCCTGTAGGATGTAGCCTGTAGGATGCAGCTTGTAGGATGTAGCCTGTAGGATGCAGCCTGTAGGATGCAGCCTGTAGGATGCAGCCTGTAGTATGTAGCCTGTAGTATGTAGCCTGTAGTATGTAGCCTGTAGGATGCAGCCTGTAGGGTGTAACCTGTAGGATGCAGCCTGTCGGATGCAACCTGTAGGATGGAGCCTGTAGGATGTACCCTGTAGGATGCAGCCTGTAGGATACAGTCTGTAGGATGCAGTCTGTAGGATGCAGCCTGTAGGATGTAGCCTGTAGGATGTAGCCTGTAGAATGCAACGTGTAGGATGCAGCCTGTAGGATGTAGCCTGTAGGATGTAGCCTGTAGGATGCAGCCTGTAGGATGCAGCCTGTAGGATGTAGCCTGTCGGATGCAGCCTGTCGGATGCAGCCTGTAGGATGCAGCCTGTCAGGTATAGCCTGTGTAGGATGCAGCATGTAGGATGTAGCCTGTAGGATGTAGCCTGTAAGATGCAGCCTGTAGGATTAGCCTGTAGGATGCATTATGTAGGATGCAGCCTGTAGGATGCATTATGTAGGATGCAGCCTGTAGGATGTAGCCTGTAAGATGCAACCTGCAGGAAGCAGCCTGTAGGATGTAGCCTGTAGGATTTAGCCTGTAGGATGCAGTCTGTAGGAGGTAGCCTGTAGTATGTAGCCTGTAGGATGCAGCCTGTAGGATGCAGCCTGTAGGATGTAGCTTGTAGGATGCAGCCTGTTAGGTATAGCCTGTAGAAGGCAGCCTGTAGAATGCAGCCTGTAGGATGCAACCTGTAGGATGTAGCCTGTAGGATGTAGCCTGTAGGATGTAGCCTGTAGGATGCAGCCTGTAGGATGCAGCATGTAGGATGCAACCTGTAGGATGTAGCCTGTAGGATGCTGCCTGTAGGATGTAGCCTGTAGGATGCTGCCTGTAGGATGTAGCCTGTAGGATGCATTAATAATGAATTCCATTTATAATGCACTTTTCATTAATAAAAATCTCAAAGTGCTACAAAGTGTAACAAAGCAAAGATCAAAATAAAACAAGTGATAAAATCAAATAAAATCAATAATAATATCGACTAAGATCAAAGATAAAATCATGTGGATGCAGATTAGGCTTGCTTAAAAAATAAATAAAATAAAACAAGTGATAAAATCAAGTAAAATCAATAATGATATCAGCTAAGATCAAAGATAAAATCATGTGGAGGCAGAATAGGCTTGCTTAAAAAGAAAGGTCTTTGCATTATATGGGATGCAGCCTGTAGGATGTAGCCTGTAAGATGCAGCCTGTAGGATGTAGCCTGTAGGATGTAGCCTGTAGGATGCTGCCTGTAGGATGTAGCCTGTAGGATGTAGCCTGTAGGATGTAGCCTGTAGGATGTAGCATGTAGGATACAGCCTGTAGGATGTAGCCTGTAGGATGCAGTCTGTAGGATGTAGCCTGTAGTATGCAGCCTGTCGGATGCAGCCTGTAGGGTGTACCCTGTAGGTTGTAGCCTGTAGGATGTAGCCTGTATGCAGCCAGTAGGATGTAGCCTGTATGAAGCCAGTAGGATGTAGCCTGTAGGATGCAGCCTTTAGGATGTAGCCTGTATGATGCAGCCTGTAGGATGCAACCTGTAGGATGCATTATGTAGGATGCAGCCTGTAGGATGTAGCCTGTAGGATGTAGCCTGTAAGATGCAGCCTGTAGGATGCAGCCTGTAGGATGTAGTCAAAGTCAAAGTCAACTTTATTGTCAGAACTGCAATATGTACAGGACATACACAGGATTGAAATTGTGTTTCTCTCAGTCCCTCGGTGCAACAGTAACCATTTAAACACTAAAACACTGAAACATTTAATAAACATAAGCATAAAATAGTAAAAGTGTAACACTGTCCTGAGTTTTTGCATAGTAGTATAAAAGTATGAAAATTTACACCAACACTAAAACACTAAACATTTAATGAACATAAGCATAAAATGAAATAATAAAAGTGTAATACTGTCCTGAGTTTTTGCATAGTAGTATAAAAAAGTATAAAAAGTATATCTATAAAATAAACTGAAGGTTCTAGCATTGACATTTGCAAAGAGTGGCAAAGCAGCATATGAGTTAATGTACACAGTATATGTATGAGGTAGTAGTTGATGTTGGTATAGAGGCAAAAGTGGCATATGCAGTAAGGCACATTGGGCATCCTTAAATAAGGCTGGTCAGAGAATACTGTATATGTATCAGCAGTAGTGTAGATATAAAAGTAGTGTAAATGTAAACAGTAGTAATAAATGTAAACAGTAGTAATAAATGTAAACAGTATTAATAAATGTAAACAGTGAATGTAAACAGTAGTATGTAAACAGTGAATGTAAACAGTAGTATGACTATAGGCAGTGATGTAATACAAACATTAGTGCAAATATGAGAAGTAGTGCAAACTGAATGAGCACATGACCGAGAGTTTAGTGAATAACCCGTTTGATGACACAGAGTCCAGTGTTAAAATCTTTGTGTTGTGTGGTAATGTGTGAGAAAGTTTTTTGTGTTAAGGCAGTTCAAATGGGAGGGGAGGCAGAGCAGGCAGAGTGTTTAGCATCCTGACTGCCTGATGAACAGAGCTGTCTCTCAGTCTGCTGGTTCAAGCCTGGAGACTTCTCAGTCTCCTCCCTGTAGGATGCAGCCTGTAGGATGTAGCCTGTAGGATGTAGCCTGTAGGATGCAGCCTGTAGGATGTAGCCTGTAGGATGCAGCCTGTAGGATGTAGCCTGTAGTATGCAGCCTGTAGGATGCAGCCTGTAGGATGTAGCCTGTAGTATGCAGCCTGTAGGATGCAGCCTGTAGGATGTAGCCTGTAGGATGTAGCCTGTAGGATGCAGCCTGTAGGATGTAGCCTATAGGATGTAGCCTGTAGGATGCAGCCTGTAGAATGTAGCCTGTAGGATGCAGCCTGTAGGATGTAGCCTGTAGTATGCAGCCTGTAGGATGCAGCCTGTAGGATGTAGCCTGTAGGATGTAGCATGTAGGATGCAGCCTGTAGGATGTAAAAAAAAAAAAAATTGACCTGTATAGATCGTTGTTTAAAATGTTTACAAAATTGTTCAAATCTATATTTTTCTTTTCTTTCTTTACAACAATCTGGTCTTTTATTTTGACTTAAAATGCACAAATATCGAACGTTAAAAACAATTTGATATTTTTTTAGTTTTTCTCTACTGGCCAGAAAAGCCCCCTCCAACAAACTTAAAGTGGTCCACGAGCCACCAGTTGATGATCACAGAGCCACCAGTTGATGATCACAGAGCCACCAGTTGATGATCACAGAGCCACCAGTTGATGATCACAGAGCCACCAGTTGATGATCACAGAGCCACCAGTTGATGATCACAGAGCCACCAGTTGATGATCACAGAGCCACCAGTTGATGATCACAGAGCCACCAGTTGATGATCACTGAGCCACCAGTTGATGATCACAGAGCCACCAGTTGATGATCACAGAGCCACCAGTTGATGATCACAGAGCCACCAGTTGATGATCACAGAGCCACCAGTTGATGATCACAGAGCCACCAGTTGATGATCACTGAGCCACCAGTTGATGATCACAGAGCCACCAGTTGATGATCACTGAGCCACCAGTTGATGATCACAGAGCCACCAGTTGATGATCACAGAGCCACCAGTTGATGATCACAGAGCCACCAGTTGATGATCACAGAGCCACCAGTTGATGATCACAGAGCCACCAGTTGATGATCACAGAGCCACCAGTTGATGATCACAGAGCCACCAGTTGATGATCACAGAGCCACCAGTTGATGATCACAGAGCCACCAGTTGATGATCACAGAGCCACCAGTTGATGATCACAGAGCCACCAGTTGATGATCACAGAGCCACCAGTTGATGATCACAGAGCCACCGGTTGATGATCACAGAGCCACCAGTTGATGATCACAGAGCCACCGGTTGATGATCACAGAACCACAGGTTGATGATCACAGAGGCACCGGTTGATGATCACAGAGCAACCAGTTGATGATCACAGAGGCACCGGTTGATGATCACAGAGCAACCAGTTGATGATCACAGAGCCACCAGTTGATGATCACAGAGCCACCAGTTGATCACAGAGCCACCAGTTGATGATCACAGAGCCACCAGTTGATGATCACAGAGCCACCAGTTGATGATCACAGAGCCACCAGTTGATGATCACAGAGCCACCAGTTGATGATCACAGAGCCACCAGTTGATGATCACAGAGCCACCAGTTGATGATCACAGAGCCACCAGTTGATGATCACAGAGCCACCAGTTGATGATCACAGAGCCACCAGTTGATGATCACAGAGCCACCAGTTGATGATCACAGAGCCACCAGTTGATGATCACAGAGCCACCAGTTGATGATCACAGAGCCACCAGTTGATGATCACAGAGCCACCAGTTGATGATCACAGAGCCACCAGTTGATGATCACAGAGCCACCAGTTGATGATCACAGAGCCACCAGTTGATGATCACAGAGCCACCAGTTGATGATCACAGAGCCACCAGTTGATGATCACAGAGCCACCAGTTGATGATCACAGAGCCACCAGTTGATGATCACAGAGCCACCAGTTGATGATCACAGAGCCACCAGTTGATGATCACAGAGCCACCAGTTGATGATCACAGAGCCACCAGTTGATGATCACAGAGCCACCAGTTGATGATCACAGAGCCACCAGTTGATGATCACAGAGCCACCAGTTGATGATCACAGAGCCACCAGTTGATGATCACAGAGCCACCAGTTGATGATCACAGAGCCACCAGTTGATGATCACAGAGCCACCAGTTGATGATCACAGAGCCACCAGTTGATGATCACTGAGCCACCAGTTGATGATCACTGAGCCACCAGTTGATGATCACAGAGCCACCAGTTGATGATCACAGAGCCACCAGTTGATGATCACAGAGCCACCAGTTGATGATCACAGAGCCACCAGTTGATGATCACAGAGCCACCAGTTGATGATCACAGAGCCACCAGTTGATGATCACAGAGCCACCAGTTGATGATCACAGAGCCACCAGTTGATGATCACAGAGCCACCAGTTGATGATCACAGAGCCACCAGTTGATGATCACAGAGCCACCAGTTGATGATCACAGAGCCACCGGTTGATGATCACAGAGCCACCGGTTGATGATCACAGAGCCACCAGTTGATGATCACAGAGCCACCGGTTGATGATCACAGAACCACAGGTTGATGATCACAGAGGCACCGGTTGATGATCACAGAGCAACCAGTTGATGATCACAGAGGCACCGGTTGATGATCACAGAGCAACCAGTTGATGATCACAGAGCCACCAGTTGATGATCACAGAGCCACCAGTTGATCACAGAGCCACCAGTTGATGATCACAGAGCCACCAGTTGATGATCACAGAGCCACCAGTTGATGATCACAGAGCCACCAGTTGATGATCACAGAGCCACCAGTTGATGATCACAGAGCCACCAGTTGATGATCACAGAGCCACCAGTTGATGATCACAGAGCCACCAGTTGATGATCACAGAGCCACCAGTTGATGATCACAGAGCCACCAGTTGATGATCACAGAGCCACCAGTTGATGATCACAGAGCCACCAGTTGATGATCACAGAGCCACCAGTTGATGATCACAGAGCCACCAGTTGATGATCACAGAGCCACCAGTTGATGATCACAGAGCCACCAGTTGATGATCACAGAGCCACCAGTTGATGATCACAGAGCCACCAGTTGATGATCACAGAGCCACCAGTTGATGATCACAGAGCCACCAGTTGATGATCACAGAGCCACCAGTTGATGATCACAGAGCCACCAGTTGATGATCACAGAGCCACCAGTTGATGATCACAGAGCCACCAGTTGATGATCACAGAGCCACCAGTTGATGATCACAGAGCCACCAGTTGATGATCACAGAGCCACCAGTTGATGATCACAGAGCCACCAGTTGATGATCACAGAGCCACCAGTTGATGATCACAGAGCCACCAGTTGATGATCACAGAGCCACCAGTTGATGATCACAGAGCCACCAGTTGATGATCACAGAGCCACCAGTTGATGATCACAGAGCCACCAGTTGATGATCACAGAGCCACCAGTTGATGATCACAGAGCCACCAGTTGATGATCACAGAGCCACCAGTTGATGATCACAGAGCCACCAGTTGATGATCACAGAGCCACCAGTTGATGATCACAGAGCCACCAGTTGATGATCACAGAGCCACCAGTTGATGATCACAGAGCCACCAGTTGATGATCACAGAGCCACCAGTTGATGATCACAGAGCCACCAGTTGATGATCACAGAGCCACCAGTTGATGATCACAGAGCCACCAGTTGATGATCACAGAGCCACCAGTTGATGATCACAGAGCCACCAGTTGATGATCACAGAGCCACCAGTTGATGATCACAGAGCCACCAGTTGATGATCACAGAGCCACCAGTTGATGATCACAGAGCCACCAGTTGATGATCACAGAGCCACCAGTTGATGATCACAGAGCCACCAGTTGATGATCACAGAGCCACCAGTTGATGATCACAGAGCCACCAGTTGATGATCACAGAGCCACCAGTTGATGATCACAGAGCCACCAGTTGATGATCACAGAGCCACCAGTTGATGATCACAGAGCCACCAGTTGATGATCACAGAGCCACCAGTTGATGATCACAGAGCCACCAGTTGATGATCACAGAGCCACCAGTTGATGATCACAGAGCCACCAGTTGATGATCACAGAGCCACCAGTTGATGATCACAGAGCCACCAGTTGATGATCACAGAGCCACCAGTTGATGATCACAGAGCCACCAGTTGATGATCACAGAGCCACCAGTTGATGATCACAGAGCCACCAGTTGATGATCACAGAGCCACCAGTTGATGATCACAGAGCCACCAGTTGATGATCACAGAGCCACCAGTTGATGATCACAGAGCCACCAGTTGATGATCACAGAGCCACCAGTTGATGATCACAGAGCCACCAGTTGATGATCACAGAGCCACCAGTTGATGATCACAGAGCCACCAGTTGATGATCACAGAGCCACCAGTTGATGATCACAGAGCCACTGGTTGATGATCACAGAGCCACCATGATCACAGAGCCACCAGTTGATGATCAGTTGTACCAGACTGTTTTGGCTCCAGTCACTTAATTTAGTGAACAAAGGACAGAAATGACTCTTTTAATCGTAAAGGCTACAGACCCGTGTCAGACAAAGTCGTCTTTATTTCCATTTTGTTCTATAAAATGCTCTCCTCAGCACCACATGCATTCATGCTTGCACCAGGCCACTCCCCCCAAATCATTACACACAAAAAAAATCCACTTAGGGGGCACCTTAGTTGCCCCGGGGCTCTAAGCAGCCGTGTACAGTATTTGCTTGTGCCTTGGACCGGCCCTGAGTTCAAGGATCTCTGGGTTTTGTTCTCAGTGCCGTATTCCAGACTGGTCCGACTGGAAGAAGACCTCGGGAAGATCCAGGGCATTGTAAAGTTTCTCAGCTGGTCCATGATCCCCCTATAGCTCACAACCTGTCATAGACTGTGTTTGTTTACTTTATCTTTTATTTTTTCTTCCTTGGTTTATGTTTTCAGTTGTTTACTTGTTTAATTTTATTTCTGTGGTTTAGGTTTTCATGTCACTCGTGTTTTGATTCGGCCCCCGTGTTCCCTGTGCCGGTGCTCACCCTCAGTCAGCCTCCATATTGCTTCTCACTCAGCTCATCACTCTCACCTGTTTCCCATGATCCCTAAGATGCTGCATGAACTTCACACTTTCTGCCTGATGTTCTGCACCATTGCAGGGTCACCATCAGTGTGCAACGGACCCAGCAGGACCTCCTGCAAACATCTGGCCACTGTAAACTGTTATCGCTGATGTGAGAAACCCACTTTTAGAAACCTGAAGTGCAGGATTCAGCACCTAAAGCAGCTACTTTTAGTCCAGGATGCACATTTTCTGTTGCTTTTTGCGAACTGCTGCAACACAAAAGGAGCGGAAGACGCCATCCAAACACTTTAATGCTCCCTGTGGTGTAAGACGTAAGGGCTCAAACTGGAACAAGCTTGACCCCGTTTGGTTGGAACTAACAAGCAGTCCATTATCTTAAAAAACAACAACAACACACACACAAAAGAACAAAAAAAATTACAGAACGATATAGAGAAATAAAAGAACAAATTTAAAATGAAAGGAAGCAGAAGAAGAAGATAATCTTATAATATCTGCCCCTTTTTAAAAACAAAATTCCATTTAAAGGGGACCAAGTATAGGTCTTTAACATTTTTACGTTATGTCTGTGTGCTATCTTGACAATATTAATTCATTTTAATACACAAAATAATTCTTAGATCATTAATTATACCCTTTTTAATTCTGCCATTTTTAACTTTCGTTTTGAACGACCGGTTTCTGATACAAGTTCTGAAGTCCACGCCCTTCAAAGATCTGTTTACGCCCTCTGCACAGCCAGTATCTGTAATGTGTTGTTGTTTTAAAATTAGCTCTTTTTTTATTACTCATTTGACTTACTGTTAGTGCTAGCTTAAGATAACTTACCGAAACCCGTCTGAGCGCGCCGCAATTTGCTGCTCCTTTTAGCATTAGACCACCCGAATCCGATGCTAATGTTAGCTTGTTCCTCTTCCGGTGTTCGCCAGCTCCGCTCGTTGCACGCGGAGATTTTGGGAGTTATCGCTGTTCCAGTCAAGACAACACAAAGTTCACCAAGTGTCTCCCGTAAATTAATCCGTAAGGAGAAGGTCCTCGCTGCTGCGAGGCTGCTGCGAGGCTGCAGCGAGGCTGTACAGTTGAAGCTCCGCTCCATCGCGCCAGAAGAGGGTCCCGTCGCAACCGGTCCCTACGCCGGGGGTCTGCTCGTTTAATTTTTGCCGGCTGCGCGTTGGGAGCGATCGCAAATACACTAAAAATTGAACTAAAACATAAAAATAACAATTATACTTTATTTATAAAGCCATTTAAAAAAAACACAGCTGCAACAAAGTGCTGTACACATGAAATTAAGAACATATAAACAAAAGATGAGATGAAATCATGAAAAACAACAGTCATGTGTTTAATACAGAAGTGGGTTGAGCCTAACCAGGGGTTGCTAGGTGAGGGGCTGGACTCAGGTTGGGGTGGGTTGTCCCAGAGCCATATAAAGTGAGAGTTGCGACACTTCCATAGAGTTCCGTTGTAAGAATGGAATGCGGAAGTCACGTGGGTCATGGAGGGGGCGATTTGTTCCATGGCTCTGTTTAACAGTCTGACTCTGCCTGCAGTAGCGCTCCGTCGCCGCCAGAGGGCGCAGCTCCACAAGGTTTCCATAGCCGTTGTTTGGAACGATTGACCGCCTCTCGGCGACATCAAAGAGTGTCAGAACTCTCTCTATATATGGCTCTGGGTTGTCCTAGCGCTTGTGACGTCACAAGCGCGATTGATTTAAAAACGAAACCTATCTTATCACAATAAAATAAATCTACTTAGAGTAAATAAACCACTGGGTGCATTTTTTTGGCCTTAGGACTTTTTTTATGAAGTAAATACCCAAAGTTGAGTAAAAAAAACATTAAAAGTGAATTTTGCATGTGTGGTCCCCTTTAAACAATCAATTCAAGCAAAATGTGTCCATAAACCATATTTATAACTCATAATAACACAACTAATTCATAGAGATTTTAAATATATAACATTCACACATAACTTTTCAACAATCTATTCTTAATCATTTTCTTAAATACAGACATTGACTGTGCAAGTTTAACATCATATTCCAATCCATTCCATATACCAATTCCATGTGTTAAAGTAAAACAACCCTTTAAACTTGTTCTATATTGTGGTTTAACAAAAATATCTGTACCCTTTAAATTATAACAACTATTCCTCTTTACAAAAAGCTTTTGAATATTTGAAGGTAGAGTGTTATTTTGTGCTTTATAGTTATACATTAGTAAGAAAATATTATATTCCACCAACTCATAAAATCCTAGCAACTTCAATTTATAAAATAATACTTATCTTATTGGCTCCTAGGTGCGAGTGAGAGAGTGAATGATTGTTTGTCTCTGTCCCTGTGATGGACTGTAGACCTGTCCAGGGTGTCCCCCGCCTCTCGCACAGTGATGGCTGGACATGAGCACCAGTGACCTCCATGACTCGAGAAGGGAAAAGTGGGCAAAGATAATGGATACAGGTAGTCCCCAACTTACGAGCGAGTTCCTACGACTGTCTCATAACACAAAATCTCGTACGTCGGAACCCGAAACACGTGTTGCTCGTAAGTCCGGATTTTCGGTCGTAAGTCGGAAAAAGTATGCTAGCACTACTACGAACACTCGTTTTTCATCACAAATGTTCATACTAGTTCATAAACATGCTCAGAAACTTGTTTCCAAACGGTTAGCTAACACACTTTCATCTAAAAACACATAAAAGTGCTGTATTTTTTGTATGTTCTTTACAAATTTACTGCTCGTTCGCCAGCTCGTAAGTCCGGAACCTCATAAGTATGAGCGCTCGTAAGCCGGGGACTACCTGCTATATGTTTCTTTGGTCTGTACTGCAGCATGACTTCTACAGACTCTGTGGTTATGTTTTTGGCACAGAAACATAATCAGACACAACAAAGTCCATGCTCAATAACCCAGGTATGCAATCCAACAATTGTCAGTCAGGTCACCTGGACAGTTTCTTTTTTTTTTTCTTTTTTGGTGCTGAAACGTTTCACCTTCCATCCAGAAGGCTTCATCAGTTAAGGAAACACACAACACAAAACTGATTCTTCCCTCAACAGCTTATTCTAAAGTGGAACAAACCAGTTATTTTGGTACTAAGATGGTCTCTTTGGCACGCCCCCTCCTCCGGTGCCGGCCCTCTCCCTCATCGACAGTCATGTCAAACTGGTTCAAAACCAACTAAGTCCATGCTCATGGATGGAAGGCCAAACGTTTCAGCACCAAAAAAAAAAGAAAGAAAAGAAACTGTCCAGGTGACCTGACTGAAATTTGTTGGATAAGCAGACATGTTTTTTTTTGTGATTGTTCTTTTTTGAGACGTTCTCCATGTCTAACCTCGTAGATGTGTGAAAAGCAGAGGCTGAGGCAGATCTCCAGGAGCGACCAGTGCGCCTTTTCCTTCGTCTTCTACATGAAGGGCGACCGCACGAGTCGGCGGCGGTTTGAGTCAGCGCTCTACAAAGGCTGGTTCATCCAAATCGCTGACAACAATCTGGTGGACGTGGCAGAGCCGAAGGAAGAGTGGGACTCATCCTTCCTCTTCATCATCCAGATGTGAAGCAGTTGGTTTCTGCGGAGCAACGCTCACCTCAAGCCCAAATCAAGACTGTTAAATATTTATCTGTGAGGAAAAAATAATAAAACATCAAAATGAAATTGTGAGAAAATCTTTTACTGGCTTTATTTTCAGGTTCTGCTCCGACAGAGGCGAGTCTGGATCATAAAGTTTTATTTAACTAATACTTGTAAAACCATTTTTCAGTCTTGTTTCTTTAAAATTTAAACTACATAGGATGCATCTAAACAAATGTTTAAACTAATTACAGTTAAATAAACTTTTATGTACATTTTTATGAAATATTTTTATGAAATATCGAGTTCAATGGCATGCAGTACAAAGTACAAGAGCTTAAAAATCCACCAAAAAAGTTCTATTTATACATAATCTGGACCGTTTTTTGTGTCCATTTGATCACATTTTAGGGCACTAATAAAATATTTAATTACAGTACTCTTTGATCAATTTAAAGTCCATCAACAACAAAATAATAAAAACGGATTAAATAAACTTTAAATCCAGACTAAACTTAGGTAATAAACAACTTCACGTATCAACATTTAAACCCGTATTCACACATTAATCAATTTATATACTATATATATATATATATA
>JBBPBX010032314.1:17275-33958 GCA_038048925.1 Garcialebias charrua | reverse complement strand
TCTCAACATAGGAGAGCTACCTCCTCTGGACAAAACTCAGCTGTTCACCTCCACCTCACGGACAAGGGTCACTCATTTGAGGACCAGAATGTTCAAATTTTGGACCGAGAGCACAGATGGTTTGAGAGGGGGGTGAAGGAAGCTTTGTATGTTAAGAGAGAAAAACCTTCTCTTAACAGAGGAGGAGGTCTGAGATTTCAACTTTCTAAGACTTATAACTCAGTTTTGGATTTGATTCCGAAACGTTTTACACTGGATGGGAGCAGGGATGTCTTGTCTGTAAATTAGACTAACAAAGTTTCTCTGAGTAGCCTCTGTTGTTGTTTGGGAGGTGTTTTTTGTCAATTTACATACAGTTTTGTGTCTTCTACCAGAGACCTCAAGGGAACCTCCTACTGTTAAGGTGTGATCTTTCAATTTACATGTATGTGTTACAAACCCCCAGGTGTGATGTGTTGTTTTGTCAATTTAAATAGAATGGGCATGTTAGGTATTTTGTGGTGTTATTTCAGTTTCCAATTTCATATGTTGGTGCGTGGCTTGTATAAAACTTCTCGTTCTCACAGCTTCCATTCATTCAGAATTGAAAAAGACTTCTGGACAGAAGTCGAAACGTTTTCTGCAACAAATAAAGTCCAGTTGATCCTGTATTGAACGCCTTTTTTGATTTTATCATGTCCTGGACGACTGAGAATCTTCACCAGCATGTTGAAAACCTATAGACAGGAGAGATATTACATATCACAATTAGTTAATTTTAACTTTGACTACTTAACTAGTTTCTCAATGATTTAATAATGTACTTGTAAGTCGACAGTGAATAAATAAATAAACAAACTAGATTGCAAACAGTGCAATTAATGTCTCTAAACATGAAACCATTACATCAAACAAATCTATTTGGTCTTCTGAATGCAATTTAAATGATGTAGACTGTAAATAATGTCCATTCCTACCAGTGGTGTCTTTGAGGAAGCTTTCAGGTGAGATTCTTTGTTTGAAGAGATCATTCTGAGCACAGGTGTGCCAAGTTACCTATAGATTTGGCTGCTGAGCTTGAGATTGGAAAGGGATTGGTGCGCTTGATTCTTTGTGAGGTGTGTGCCAGTTGGGTGGAAATGATAAATACATTCCAAAGTGTACAATTTGCCGTTTTAACTTGACACCTCCCACTTGAGCTCCTGGTTTTTTTTTTTTTTCATAACCTAAGGAGGTCACACCTTTCCATCCTCTTCACCAGATCTTATCCCCGCAGAGCTTCCTTGCTCTTCTATTGGCAATACCACAACAATGCGCTTTACATCTCTCTGAAGTATTGTTGAGGGTATCTTCATTGAATGTTTTTTTTCCTTGTTTTCTTTGTTTGTCCTCCAGCTTTCACAAGTGGTACAGGGTAACTTGAATAAGTTTGCACATACACATCTCTTACAATCCCCTTTCCATCATTGTTTACACCAACCACTTTGCCAAGTTTGTATTGACCTCTCAAAGCATTTTGGTCTGCAAGCCAAATGATGTCTCCGATGGCCACATTCCGCTTCTTTGAATGCCATTTATTTCTGACAAACAAATTTGTCCAGCCAACCGACTACTTCCTCCAGAATCTGTCCACTTCTGTTTGGATGAACTTTAATTTCTTGAGTGGATAACCTTTAAAATCAAAACCACAATAGACTATATGCCATGGGGGGGTCGTGATGTACTTCCGGTAAAATATAACCCACATCCGCCACTTCCGGTTCCCATCCACTGCCGTTGTTGTTAGCGTTAGCTCCTAGTAGCAGACCATGACAACAACCCAAAACGGGAAGCGGTTGTACGCTACCGGCACTACAAGTGAGTTCCGTTGTGTCCACCCACTGGTGGGTACAGCTGTTCCGAGGGGGGGTTTTGGCGAACATTTATCGCGGCTATCCGTGGGGAGAACGTCGCCATAATTTTATATGGATTTATATGTGTATGGAGTTATTATTGGTGTGTATGCAGATGTTTTATTAATTGTATTTAGTCATTTATGTTTGTGTCTTTCCCGCTAACCAGAAGTGCGCCGTCTGGGTAATGACTGCGGAGGTGCTGGAACGGATGTCCGTGGCATATAGTCTATTATCACCTTTTGGATCAGTTCTTCCAAGCAGCAGAGAATTTGGTGTGATGTAGCTTATGCAATCTTCTCGGGCTTGAATTCTTGCATCTATTGGTCTTTCATTAGCCAGGTTAGCCGCCATATACAGGAATGTTTGAAATTCACTCCATGTAAAAACTCCATCTGATCCAAGATTGTGCAATGCTTGTTTGACAATCTTTACAACTGCTTCTGCTGCCCCATTCCTATGGAGGGAGTCTGCAGGATGTATTTTCCAGCTCCACTCAGTTCCATGTTTCAAAGCTTCATGGTGAATTTGCTCTTTGTTTAGTTGGTCCAAAAACAGATTAAGATCAGCCAGGACAGGTTTGGCTCCAATAATGGTCTTTCCGCCATCTGACCATAGCTTTCTTGGATGCCCCCTTAAGGCTGTAAATCTTTGGTATGCCAACAAAAATCCTTCACTTGACTGATCACTCACAAGATCTGTGTGAATAGCTCTAGATGACATGCAACAGAAGATGATACCCCACACTTTAAGTTTCACTCTTTTCTGGGCCTCATCCCTCACTTCTTAGGTCCAAATAGATCAATAGCAGTAAACCCAAATGGTCTGGCAGGCAGTGTTCGTTCTGGTGGGAGATCACCCATTATTTGCTGGCATCTTTTTGCTCTGATTTTTCGGCATGTCACACAATTATCCACAACTTTTTTAGCCAATCTTCTGCCTCTCACCACCCATGCTTTTTTTCTCATCTGCAGTAATGTTCCAGCAATATCTTCATGATTTACTTAAGGAGCCTCAAGTGCAACCAGTGTGGATATCCACGAGTCATATGGTAAAATGGGAATAACTTTTTTGTCTTGATTAAAGGATTGAATACGACCCCCACATACCTGAAGTCCAGAATCTTGTTCTTTAAACACAACTAGTCTTTTTAAAGTTGTGTCATGGAATGAGGTACTCTCTTGAGCAGCAAGGAAAACATCTCTCAGTGTAGTCTCACACTCTATAACCCTAAGTCCAGGATGAATGGTTGGTTGTTTGCATCTGTTGAAATTTGTACTTTCACTTTTCTGCCACTTTGCTGGCTTTGAGTTTCCAGTTTCCAACAGCCCTTCTCACCCATGCAATAACTCTGACTAGCTATAGTTTAGCAAGACTACTGTACTGTATTTTCTCTCTTGAATTAACTGTTTGGAAATAAATGTAAGAGGAGAGATTTTGAGCTGATTGTCCTTTTCTTTCCACTCTGTAACTTTTAAATGATTCTTTGTTGTGTCCTCATCACACATTTTCTCTTTAATTTGCTTGGATTGTGCTGGTCGTCACTGCTGAGAAAGCTTTTCTTTGGAGCTTTGCAACACCTTCTTTTGCACACAGCAATGTCTTTGGCTGATCTTATCGGCCATTGTTCAATAGGTTGCAACAGGAATTTTGGTCCATTTTGCCACTGCGAGTCCTCTTGAAGGTGCTCAGGACATGCTCCTCTTGATGTAATGTCTGCAACATTGAGCTCACCTGGAATCCACCACCAATCTGCGACAGGCCCAGTTTTCTGTATTTCACCAACTCTGTTAGCAAAGAAAGTTTGGTACCCATAGCTGTCACGCTGAATGGCTCCTAGCAGTTTGGCTGTTCAGAAGATGGTACCAGCCTCCAATGTCCATCCTGCTGTGCTTTTCAATATACTTTCTCAGACGAGCTGCAAAAACTGCACCACAAATTTCTGCTTTTACAGGTTCTCCTTTCTGGTCAAGTGGAGTGAGTTTTGCTTTGTATTCTACAAGTCTCACTTGGATCCCTTGCTCTGTCTCCCATCGGAAGTATAGAACTGCACCATAACTTTTGTCACTTCCATCAGAAAAAGTTATTCCTAGGGGCTTTACAATCCAACCGATTGGTGTTAAACTCCTTTCAAATTCAATTTGGCCCAGGCGAACAAACTCCTGAAACAATTCAATGGCTTCATATCTAAGCCCATCAGAAAGTAGTTGATCCCAAGTGTCTTGGAAAGCATTTCTCACCAGAATGGCTCCTTTTTGTTTGGTGGGTGTAACTAAGCCAGTGGGATCAAAAAGGCTAGCTACTTGGCTAAGAAGTTCTCTTCTAGTTAAGGGATTTGGAGTATTTATTCTCACTTCTTCTTCTCTTAGGTTTTGTCCCACTTTCCTTTTTCCCCTTCTTTTTGAGAAGTTGATTGATGTCAACACATATCATTTATCTTCTTCCACCAGGTATCCAACTCCTAAAGCCTTATTGTCCTCCTTCATCGGATTGGGGAGTGTAATAATTTTGTCCCTGCTAGGTAAGGATATTTTTTGCCTCCCACTTTGACCTGATAGGACCCATGGTTTCAAAAAGAATACCCCAGCTAGTAAGATCTCTTCCACTTTCTTAGTGTGTTTGTGCAAAAGCTCTGGATCATTATCAGATGTTAAGATGTCATCAACATAACAGTCTTCTTCCAGGATCCTCCGCTCCTCTTTACAGCTGTCAAACATGGGCAGTTTTGCTGTTTCTCGCATTGCTACTTGGGCAATACATCCAGCAGGACGATCCCCCATGTTAACTCTGGTAATGGCAAACTCACCGACCTCTTCTGAGCTGTCTCTCCAGAGGAACCTGTGTAGGTGTCTCTCCAGGTCCTCCAGCCACACAGAGTTGTACATCTTTTTAATGTCTCCCAAGGCAGCATGCAGTCTCCTTCTGAACCTGAGCAAAACAGCATGGATAGGTCTCCAACAACCTTAACTCTTTGAGGGGCCAGTCTGCCTTCCCTGTGGCTTATTAGTTGCTCCATGGTATCTGGTCTTTTGAGGTCTTTTAGGTCAACATCTGGGAAGAACTTTTGTAGTTGTAGAATGACTGTACACTTTGGCAATCTCACTAAGTCCATAACAAACTAGTTGGTGAGCTTTCACTGTGCCTTTGGGGGTTTTAACTCTCCCTTTTAACAGGTACCTCTTTGTTCTAACTTTGACTGACATTCCCCCAACACCATGAACAACTAATGTTATGTTCTCACCTTCCAGGTTCAATTTTTGAGCTGCTTGGTAAGTAATGTAATTAGTATCAGAAGCCAGGTCAATCCAAGTGCCAAATTTTCTTACCTGCATTTGCAGTGGCTTCCAACAGCATTAGAATAACAGGTTACTCTTTTAATCCATATGACTCCATAAGCCCATGAATTTCACCTTTTGTGTCGTTTGTTGATGCGGTCATATTTAAAAATGCTTTTCTGCATTCTGCTGCTAGTTCTGGTGAAAGTTCAGCGATGAATTTCTCCTGTTCTTCTGTTAAGTCTGTTTTTCCTTCTTGTTTTATCCATTCCACTCCTTTAAGGGGCCAAGATGGTCTAGTGGCAGGGCTTCCGACTTGGGACCCGAAGGACGCGGGTTCGCGCCCCGGCCACTACACACCTTGGGGTGTCTTTGAGTGCACACCTAATTCTCCAGATCCCCGGGTGCTTTCTATGGCTGCTCACTGCACCACCTGGTGGTGGTTGGGTTAAATGCAGAGACAAATTTCGTCTGTGTATGGGAAACATACACAGAAAAATACATTATTATTACGTTCACCTTTTGGGGAAAGAAGGAAATGGTGATCTGAAAAGCTTCCTTTCTTATAATCTTTGTTTCTAAAAAGATAAATGTTTATACATTCAGCATCCTCTTCATGCTTTCTCAAACACCTTTTACATGTTTTTAATGTTTTTACAATGTTGAGCTTTTCAGGTACAATCATTGCTTTGAACTGTTTGCAGAAGAATATTTTATCTCCATGTCTTGCATCTCCACACCCAATGTAGGCATGATTCTTTCTTGTGGATCGAGTGAAAGCATGTCACTTCTCAAACTTCTTCTCTGTACTTTCACTCTCTCAAAGTTGCTCTAATTTCTCCAAAACTTCCTCTTGTGTTTTTAGAAACTTGAGCAGACTATCAAAATGATTATCTGGTGTAACTGCATTAGCAGGATTAACCATTAAAAACTAGCCAGTCTCTCTTTATAACATCAGGTAGTTTACTTTCTAGAGATTTAATAAGCAGAGTATTTTTCATGGCTCCAATGTTACCTAGCTCTGTTAAGTCAGCTTGAGCCTGTTCAATTTCTTATATTAGATCTATCACCTTCCTTGGCTGGTTTGCTTTCAGGGGTGGAATCTTCTCAAGCTCTTCAATAATTTCTAAAGCAATGCTTGACTTGTCTCCATACCCGTTTTCCATCACTCGGAACACATCTGCAACAGTATCATAAGCAGACAAGTGTAATTCACGACAGATCCCTTCATCTACACTATCTAACAATTGAAACTTTTTCACTTCAACTGAGCCACTTGGTTCACACTGCTTCTGCAGACTTTCCCAGTCTTTTTTTTTTTTTTCCATCTGTGAAAGTTTCTTTTACAGCCATGACATTTTGGTAGACAAATGGGTCTGATCTTTACAATGGATGTGGGTTGTGCTAGTATAGGTAAAGATGTAAGCTCTGTTTGAGCTGCATCAGATTTACTCTTCTCCTCTGCAATCATTTGTGCTATGGCAAACTGTGATTTTCTTGTTTGAAGTTTATTTTTCATCAATTTAATTTGTTTTACTCTGTCTTCTATGTTGTCCCTTTCTTCTACTGGAATCCATATTTCCCAGGTCACAAAACTTTTAATGGAATCCTGGATCACATTCTCCACAAAGGACAGCTGCACTTCATATGCGTTTTTGTTCACAGTTAAAACTTTTATGTCAGAAGCATCATTACATGCCTTTTCTGCCTCTTAGATTGCAGTATAGAGCTCATCCTGACCATATTTTCTCCACAAATTGGACTGAGTTATTTGTTTGGCTTCTTCTAATTTTGATTCACAGTCACTAATACGGTAGTCTTTTCCAAATCAGTTTCTTGCTTTTATCAAGTTCACCAGCTTCATCTTCCATCTCTGCTAATTGTCCAGCTTTGTAATCATCATTTGAATCACTTACATGTCTGGCATCAGAGGTAAGCTTTTTGAACTCCTCTCGCAGTTCCATCTCTGTCATGTTGGAAGCTTTTCTGCTCAGGAAGTTTGCTTGCTTGGTGAAGGTAGATTTTGCCATGGTGCGATCCAGCTTCAATTGTTTCAGTGACTTTCCAAACATTTCCTCAGCCATTGTGGATTGTGATGCTGTGATGACCTGATGTCCTTCTTGAGTTGGTTTGTCAAAACTCTCCTTTATCAGGACTTCACTGTCATCTGGTCATCAGCTGGCTTTCAACTGTCGTCAACCTTGGTTTTCAACTGTCAAGTTTATGCTCTCTTCAGCCACCTCAGCTTTTGCCCAAACTTGAAAAGGCTTGCTTCCTCCAAAGAAACGCAGGACCAACTCATCTCAGTGACATCTTTTATTTTTCTTTTCTTTATCTCATCAACAACATGAACAAACTTGTGGTCACAGAGTACCGTAGCCAAAGAGTTGACAAAGAGTAGCCAGAGTAGGTTGAAAACCTACAAATAGACAGGAGAGATATTACATATCACAATGAGTTAATTTTAACTCTGACTACTTAACTAGTTTCTCAATGATTTAATAATTTACTTGTAAGTCGACAGTGAATAAATACATGAACTAGATTGCAAACAGTGCAATTAATTTGTTTCCAAACATGAAAAACATTACATCAAACAAATCTATTTGGTCTTCTGAATGCAGGGGACCACAGATGCAAAAATCACTTTTTAATGTTTTTTTTACTCAACTTTGGGTATTAACTTCATAAAAAAACAGTCCTTGTGCCAAAAAAATGCACCCAGTGGTTTATTTACTCTAAGTAGATTTATTTATTTTTGATAAATACACCAGGATTCACACTTCCTGCAGTTATTGACGTCACAGGCCGTAGCCAATCACCTCAAACCTGAGTCCAGCCCCTCACCTAGCAACCCCTGGTTAGGCTCAACCCACTTCTGTATTAAACACATGACTGTTGTTTTTCATGATTTCATCTCATCTTTTGTTTATATGTTCTTAATTTCATGTGTACAGCACTTTGTTGCAGCTGTGTTTTTTTTAAATGGCTTTATAAATAAAGTATAATTGTTATTTTTATGTTTTAGTTCAATTTTTAGTGTATTTGCGATCGCTGCCAACGCGCAGCCGGCAAAAATTAAACGAGCGGACCCCCGGCTTAGGGACCGGTTGCGACGGGACCCTCTTCCGGCGCGATGGAGCGGAGCTTCAACTGTACAGCCTCATTTCAGCCTCGCAGCAGGCTCGCAGCAGCGAGGACCTTCTCCTTACAGATTAATTTACGGGAGACACTTGGTGAACTTTGTGTTGTCTTGACTGGAACAGCGATAACTCCCAAAATCTCCGCGTGCAACGAGCGGAGCTGGCGAAAACCGGAAGAGGAACAAGCTAACATTAGCTTCGGATTCGGCAGGTCTCATGCTAAAAGGAGCAGCTCATGGCGGCGCGCTCAGACGGGTTTCGGTAAGTTATCTTAAGCTAACACTAACAGTAAGTCAAATGAGTAATAAAAAAGGAGCTAATTTTAAAACAACAACACATTACAGATACTGGCTGTTACAGAGGGCGTTAACAGATCTTTGAAGGGCGTGGACTTCAAGAAACCGGTCGTTCAAAACGAAAGTTAAAAATGGCAGAATTAAAAAGGGTATAATTGATTATCTAAGAATTATTTTGTGTATTAAAATGAATTAATATTGTCAAGATAGCACACAGAAATAACATAAAAATTTTAAATACCTATATGTGGTCTCCTTTAAATGATGTAGACTGTAAATAATGTCCATTCCTACCAGTGGTGTCTTTGAGGAAGCTTTCAGGTGAGGTTCTTTGTATGAAGAGATCATTCTGAGCACAGGTGTGCCAAGTTACCTTATAGATTTGGCTGCTGAGCTTGAGATTGGAAAGGGATGGGTGCGCTTGATTCTTTGTGAGGTGCGTGCCAGTTGGGTGGAGATGGTAAATACATTCCAAAGTGTACAATTTGCCGTTTTAACTTGACAACAAAGGTTGGATCGAGGGCTGTCTTTCAATAGATCGCAGCGAGGGAGCTGCTCTGCTACTTCCGAAACCCCGACCCAGAATCAGGTCGTCTGCGAGTCCTTTAGCACCGCACCGAGGAAAACATGCAGTGCACGCGTGGTGAGGTGCATGCCAGTTGGGTGGAGATGGTAAATACATTCCAAAGTGTACAATTTGCCATTTTAACTTGACAAATATGCAGAGAGGACCAGTGGAAGATGTGAGCTTAACAAGAAAACAGCTTGCTACGTACCTTAATACAATTTTAACATCAATATTTGCATGAATACGTGGCTGATTGCATTTAAAAACAACAAAAATAATAATGTCAAATTACTTAGTTATTTTTGGTCAAAACAAAGATGTATTAAGATTTTCTTTATAACAAAATGTAATAAGATTTTTTAAAGGTATTTGCAAAGACTTAACCACATTTTTGCTTGATGCCTAAGTTTTAGCATTGTCAAGATTTGTGCTTCAGTCCACAGACAGGTTTATTTCTTTAGGTCTTTTCCAAGGTTTAGAGTAAGATTATGGTCCAACTGTTTAATACTTTGGGATTCAGTCCATTTTTTCTGTTAATAAATGTGCTGAGAATTAAAAACCAAGAGGAAAAAGGTATGTTGGCTTTGTCATGCCAGCTGTAACATAGGAGGACACCTACATGTTATCTTGAGTGCAAAATATACCATGCCCATATATTCTTCTAGGGATGCTTTCTTCTAATCTGCAGTTTATTTCACTTGATTTGCTGGATTGACAGGCAAAGGATGACTTTGTTATGTCACCTTCTGACTCAACCTTCTTAACTTCTTAAACAAGAAGTTGAAGATTTTCTGTATTGCTATGGCATTTGAAGAGCGTTGAGTGTAGATTTTTACCACTCTGCAGCTTATACAGTATACTACCACACAGTGATTGAAGAAGTCAAATACTCTCCACTCAATACTTAGAAAAGGTGATAAGAATTCTTGTTTTTACTTTCAAACTTCACAGTTTCGTCAAGTAAAAAATACCGACTGACTTATTTTATCATGCATCAAGTGTACTTTCAGAACTGTCCTTCACACCTGAAATTGAACACCTAGCATCTCTTGAGGTGCAAAAATTGAACTCTTGGTTCACACCACACCAAATTTTAGTTCAGTTGCTGTAAAATCTTTTGAGGTATAGCCATTTTTGGTGAAGACCAAAGTAGATTAGTTGTGGCAGCCATCTTGAGTTATGCTAACTCCAAATCACAGTCAGTTAAAGATGTTGGTGCAATCTCTGGTTTCCAAGAGTTTTAGTGACATTTTTCCAGTAGTCTGAGATATTTTACTAATGATACACACACACAAACTGTTGTATAAGAATATCCTCTATTCATCTTACTTGCTCAAAGAAGCCACACTGAAGACACGAGAAGTTTGTAACCGGTTTTACTTGCAAGTGCAGACTTTCACCACGGGTTACACAGATGTATAAATAAAGTTCTACATCATGGAGCCATAACAAGAATCTGCACCTGGCAGTGTGAGGTTTGTTTTTATATATGCTTCTCAGCTCAGAGAGTCACTGATGGCCATGGCCAAACAGCACATGCAGGATCAAAGCGGTTCCTCATTCAGTTCTCTCTGACAGTGTGCCACCTGGACAAAGAATGGATGATAAGGAAACCTGGTGGTGGAATAGTGATGTGCAGGAAGCTATCCAAAGAAAGAGGTTAGCCAAGAAGAAATATGACAGTGAGAGGACTGAAGAGAGGAGACAGGAATATGAGGATATGAAATGTAGAGCAAAGAGGGAGGTGGCTAAGGCAAAGCAGAAGGTGTATGAATGGCTGGACACTAAAGAGGGCGAGAAGGACTTGTAACGATTGGCGAGCCAGAGGGATCAGGCTGGAAAGGATGTGCAGCAGGTTAGGCTTTTTAAAGATAGGAATGGTACTGTTCTGATAATTGAGAAGAGTGTGGCGGGAAGATGGAAGGAGTACTTTGAGGAGCTAATGAATGAAGAGAATGAAAGAGAAAGAAGAGTAGAGGTCACAGAAACTGTGGACCAGGAAGTGGGAAAGATTAGTGAGGGTGAAGTCTGGAAAGCAAGGAGCAGAGTTCACAAATACGCAAGACTTCAAGTTCTTGGGGTCCACTGTCCAGGTAAATGGGGAGGGTGGTAAAGAGGTGAAAAAGAGAGTGCAGGCAGGAGGAAGTGGATGGAGAAAATTTTCAGGAGTGTTTTGTGACAAGAGTGTCAGCAAAGGTCAATGGAGAAGTTTACAAACAGTGGTGAGACCAGCTATGGTCTGGAGACAGTGGCATGGACAAAAAGACAAGAGAAAGAACTGGAAGTGGTGTAAATGAAGATGTTGGGGTTCTCCTTAGGAGTCACAAGGATGGATAAGATTAGGAATGAGATCATCAGAGGTACAGCACAGGTGGAACAACTGGGGGATAAAGTTATAGGCCAGACTGAGATGGTCTGGACAAGTCCAGAGAAGGGACAGTGGATATATTGGTAGAATGATGTCAAAAATGCAGCTGCCAGGAAAAAGACAAAGAGGAGATATGTGGATGCAGTTAGAGGGGACATGGAGGTAGTTGGAGTGAGGACATAGGATGTAGAGGACAGAGTGAGATGGAGGAGGATGACTCACTGTGGCGACCCCTGAAGAGGGAAAAGCCGAAAGAAGAAGAAGATTCAGCTTTCTCTGAGATAGAAAATAACTCTCTGGTAACTCGCACATGGTTTGTGGACAGTTAACATACTGTAAGTAATGATAAAACATCCATCCATCCATCCATTCATTATCTTTTACCTGCTTCTTCCACTTTGGGTCACGGGGGTCACTGGTGCCCATGTGCCCACTGGACACTGCTGGTGAGAAGTTCCACCATTTTTGAGTCGTCTGCAGATTTCACCATGAGGGTATTTGTCACTGAGCTATGCGGATGTGCGTCAGCATTTAGTTGTGTTTTTTAAGTCAGGAGACCAGCTGATTTGTATTGGATCGTTTGATTTATGATCTGCAATGTTTTTATGTTTTTCGTGTTGTACTTCATTGTCTGTGTTGCCTGTTGCGTGTTTGTTTGTCCAGCACTTTGGTGTGGACTTGTTCCTGTTTAAAGTGCTTTATAAATAAAATGGTATGGTATGGTATGGTATAGGAGACTGAATACCAAACTGCCTGTGAGACCATAACTGAGATACATGTGGTGTTGTGGCTTGTTTCAGAAAGTTTTACCACAAAAAGAAGTGAAAGCTTCAAGAAATGTTCTCTTGAGCTAGATTTATCGTGAGGTGAACAACGCTGTTGATGGCACCTTTGAGTTTTGGATTTTCGTCTCATTATACTAATGTATTTTTTTGTTTATACCTGTTCTTAGAGGCAACACAAATAAAAATAATTCTAGCTGTGTTATTTCTAAGTGGAGGGGCTGAAAAGTGACAGGTGTTCAGAGCCAAACGTGTTGTTTTCAGCAACCGTGAATGTGCAACAGACCACTTCACTCTTTCTTTTTCTCACTTCCTCCTGCAGGAAGGATGGGCTGTCTGAAGTCCACGCTGAGCGGTGGTCTGGGGGGCGCTGTGGAGGGGAAAACACAACAGCAGGATGCAGAATCTGATCAGCGCTATGTGAGCGACCCCACCTCCAAAACAAAACCTGGCAGAGTAAGAAAACTAAAGAGAGGCAAATGTTCCATGTGGCTGTTTTCAACCAAACTTAAAAAAATAAAAAATAAGATGCCCAACAGAAATCTAGCTAATCATATGATTTTATGAGCTTTATGAGTCTAAAATTGAAAAAGGAAAAATGTATAATCAAATTATTAATAGACATGATGGAAAACATTTTTGAGTCATATCTTTATTAAGAAAAAAAAACTGTTAAACTTTTTCCATTATATTTCTGAGATATTCGTAAGGAAGGGACTCAGACGTTTCCTTATACAACTTCCTTATGAAAGAGTTGATGTCCGTTAGAATGAGCTGAACAGATACTGAAGGAGTCAAAGACTTTTGAAGAACACCATCTAACATGTTTTGTTGTTTGTTTTGCAGACTAACACCCTATTACCAGGTCAGGTGTTCGAAAAGATGGAAGGTATTCCACTATTTTTCTTGTCTTATGTGCATTTCTCTTTGCTTTACTTCCTTTATCTGGTGAATACATCTCATATTGAAGCTACTTATTCTGACCTGTGGGACAAAACAAATGAAGGCCTTGACACTACTTTTTATATGTTGTTAGCTTCTAGGCATTTGTCACAATGGATGTGAAATTTAAAGAAATAAGGTATCAGCACCAAAGAGTTTATGTAATTTATTGCAATGAGCCTTCAAAATGAGCAATTTGAATTAAAATGCTGTAAAAGTTTTAGTGTAACATTTTTTATTTTATTTAACCAAATAACTGCATACAAATGTTTTAGTCATCCTAAAATGTTTTCTTTGTTTTAGCAATTTATAGTTCACACTGTATTCTTTGAAAATGCCTTTAAAAACAATATTGCAGTTTGTTCTAAAGAAAAGCTGAAAATATCCTTTTTGTTTTGGTCAAATCTGTTTAGACCTCTTTGTTCCGCCGCTCTTCAACAAAACTCGCACTCGGTGGACAAAAATATTAAATTCACTAGTGATCAGAATTTGTTTTACCTCCCCACAGATCATAGCAGCGCCTCATATATTACAGACTCACTTTTTGTGGGGAAATAATTGACTTTATCAAGCCTGTAACATAAATATAAACATGTCTGGTGTAAATCAGGGTTATTCAACTGGTGGCCCAGGGGCAAATCAGGCCCACATATGAGCTCAGTTCAGTCCACCAGTGGGTTCGTTTTTAAATAAAACTGGACTTTAAACCATAAAACAAACTTATTTAATGAGAATAACTGCTGGATGTCCAGCCCCTGAGCTCTTGATTTTCAGTAACTGTGGCTCCATGAGCAGTTTAGTTGGATAGTCCTGGTGTAAATGATTATTTTTGTAATGGAATCTGGTGGCTGAACTATTTGCTTGATTACATCTGGTTCCTCCATCTGACCCTATAACACCAAAATCTGTAAATGAAAGAGGAATTTCAATGACTGTAAAAATAGACTGACAGTAATTCAACTACCTGCAACTGTGCATGTATGTGCTCGTTTGTATGTTTAAAACTTTGGGATGTCAGGTGGCTCAAACAGGGATTCTTTTAAGGAATGTAATTTTCATGCATTTTTAGCATCTACTTGTTCAAACATTAGAGGAACTATTTGCATTCTTTGATTCGAAAGTGATTAATGGTTTTTGTTGTTGCTTTCCAAATTTATGACCTTGTTTCAAATGTTACAATACTTTGGAGTCCACCCTTTCAGCAAACAGCCTTTCAGGGGACAACACAGTTTTGAGTATTATGTGCAGTGTATTTTAAAATTTAAGTCTCAATGAGTTGAAGTGCATTTTGTGAACTCAGTGCCTTATGTCAAAGTACATTTCATCTCGCCTCTCTCAGCTTTTCCAAAATAATTTAGCTTCAAGGAAAGTGGACAAGTCAGCAAGGGTCAGGCTAAAAACAAATAACAAATAAAAATGTATGTACAGCAGATGAACAATTTCTGAAGGTCATATCTTGGAATATAATTACCAATAAATCATGTTTATAGTGTAAAAACACAGTTTTATATGTCAACCCAAAGATCCATCTTGAACAGGGTCATGGGTCAGCACGACATCGAATGATGACTTGAGTTTAGGAAGCTTTTTATAACTGAATGATTCATGGATCACAATCAAGTGGGTCAAGAGTCATCTGAAAATCATCTGAAACAAGAACAGACATTTTGTGAAAAAGCAGCCAAATTTAAAAAATCTGAAAGCTAATTGAAAAGCCTGGACTGAACTGTCGATCAAAGAACGTACAAAAGTCCAGCTGCTTGGAAGCAAAATATGAGAAATAAAGGGATGACTCGAGACTTTTGAACAGTATGGCATACATCTCCATTCATAGTTTTCTTGAAAGTCTGCAAAGTAAGTATCTTTCGGCGGCTCTCTTCTTCAGGGGTCACTACATCAAGTAAACTTGCATGAAAGATTGGGCAATTTGTTTTACGCCGGATGCCCTTCCTAACACAGCCTGGGCTCAAACCCACAACTTCAGAATCACAAAACTGGTGAACTGATCACCAAGCTACTGTAACCCCCTTAGAAGTTTTGTTTTGTTTTATTCATTTATTCATTTTAGAATAATGAGATACAACATTTAACATATGTGTATGATAATAGGAAATAAATATAAAAAATATAAAATGAAAGGTAGCAGATGAAGAAAACATCTTATTAAATCTGCTCCTTATTTATCTAATAACAATTAAACAAAAATTTATATAATAACAAAATAAGTAAATAACTCGTTCAATTTTCAATTCACATATATTACTCATTAAAATACATTCATTTATATTTAACAATTCGTTTTTAACCAGTTTCTTAAATACAAGGATTGATTTGGCTTCCTTAACATCTGTCATTAAGTCATTCCATAATCGTACTCCTTGAATTAAGGTAGTTCTTCCCTTCAAACTAGTTCCAAACTGTGGTTTTACAAATACTGTACCTCTTTTCCCTTGAGATTGTAGCAGCTTGATCTTTTTACAAAATACATTTGGATATTTGATGGTAGTGTGGACCATAGTATCCTCCTCCACCGTCTTCATGTGGAGGTCGGTCTCTGTGACACTGTCCTGGACTGGTTCAAATCTTTCCTCTCCAATAGGCTGGAATGTGTTAGTCTTGGCAATGCCACTTCCCAGACAGTCGGTGTCTCCTGTGGTGTCCCTCAAGGGTCAGTTCTGGGGCCCCTGCTGTTTTCCCTTTACATGCTGCCTTTAGGTCAAATTATTAATCAGTTCAACATTTCTTTTCACTGCTATGCCGACGACACACAGCTTTACATCAGGACTGGATCATCCTCATCATCCCCATCTCCATCTTCACTCACTGCCCTCTCTGCCTGCCTGGAGGAAATAAGGGCATGGATGAATCAGAACTTTCTTCAATTAAACTGCTCCAAGACTGAGGCCATAATGATTGGCACCCCTCACCAGATACAAACATCAACTTTAACAACAATCTCCTTCTCTGGTCAAGACATCCCCCTCTCCACCTCTGTTACAAATCTTGGAATAAAAATGGACTCTCATCTTACATTTGAAAATCACATTAAGCATCTGTTTAAAACCTGCTTCTTCCATCTTCGAAACATCTCCAGACTTCGCCCATCTCTGACTTTTTCTGATGCTGAGAAACTCGTCCATGCCTTTGTCTCCTCCAGGCTCGACTACTGCAACTCCCTGTTTATTGGAATCCCTGGCAAAAATCTTCAGAAGCTTCAATATATTCAAAACAGTGCAGCAAGGATTTTATTGAGAGCTCGTAAATTTGAACATATTACACCCATTCTCCATAACCTCCATTGGCTTCCTGTCACCTACAGAATTCAGTACAAAACTGCTCTCATTACACATCAATGCTTACACGGAACTTCACCTGATTATCTAAAGGACATTCTTGCACCATATTCATCCACCCGGTCTCTACGATCACAGAACAGTA
>JBBPBX010032313.1:21136-33958 GCA_038048925.1 Garcialebias charrua | reverse complement strand
GATGGAGCGGCAGAGACGTGCTGGGAGAATAGCCTTCGGTGCAGGAGAGGTGAAAAATTCAAATAATATGGGAAAATGGTCTGAAATACAGGTGTCCAGGATCTCCACAGCAGGTATTTGAAGGCCGTGGGAGATAATTAAATCCAGTGTATGACCCTGACTGTGTGTGGCCCCCGAGACCGACTGTGACAGGTTAAAAGAGTCCAGAAGGTCCTGAAACTCACATCCAAGCTGATTACTTGGGCAGCAGATGTGTGCGTTGAAGTCTCCACAGAAAAGCCAAGAGTCAAACTTTGGCAGCAGGTCAGCCAGTAGTTCTGAAAACTCACTGAGAAAGTTTTTATTGTATTGTGGAGACCGATAAAAGAGGCCACACAGCAGAGGTTTAGCAGATTCCAGCACAAAAAACATGCTTTCAAAACTGTTGTAGTTTTTCTGAGGCAACATGCGGCATTTGAACGCCTCCTCATTGAACACAGCAGCGAGCCCTCCCCCTCTTCCAGCCCCACGCGGTGCGCTCAGATAAGAAAAACCAGGTGGGAGGAGTTCTGAGAAGCAGCTGTGGTCTCCTGTTTTCTGCCAGGTTTCAGTAATCAGAAACAGATCCAGACGATTTAGAGTGTTAGATTAGTCTCAGATTTAGAGTGAAGGAATGCAGGATAGGGGTAACAGATGTTTCAGATCACAGTGCAATCTACCTAAAAATTAATTTGAATAACAGGAGGAAAAATACCGTATGGAGACTCAATGAAGGAATATTAAATAATAAGGGATTTGTAGAGGAAGTAAAAGGGGAAATTATTAGATACAGTATAAGGAAGAAAATGACAATGGAGAAGTATATCCGACAATTTTATGGGACACTATGAAAGCAGTAATAAGAGGAAAGATTATTTCATACACAGCATTCATACATAAAAACAGGTTAGAAACATATCAAAGACAAATTGAAGAGTTGAAAAAATTGGAGCAACAGCATAAACAAACAAATGATCCAGAAACACTCAACCTGGTTAAAGAAGCCAGAGGAAAAATAGATGAAATCCTGTTGGAGGAGGTAGAAAGGAAAGCTAGATTTACAAAGCAGACATTTTATGAAGGAGGACCTAAAGCTACTAAAGACCTGGCTAGACGTATAAAGAAACAGCAGGCATTAAGCAATATAAATAAAATAAGAGACCCACTGACCAATGAAATTCAATATGAACCAGAAGAAATTCAAAAGATATTTGAGGAGTACTATATAAACTTATACACCCAACCTCAATTGGAGGGGGAGGAGGCCATGAAAGAGTTTTTGGACACATTAGATCTACCAGCAATAGGTAGAAAACAAAATGAGATGCTGACTTCAAAAATAACTGCCGAAGAGATAAAAAATGCAATTAGTCGGGCTAAACCGGGGAAATCACCAGGAGCAGATGGACTGGGGGCATCATTCTACAAAACTTTTAAAGAGGAGTTAATCCAACTCCTATATGATTCATTTAACTATAGTCTCAAGACAGGTAAAATCCCCCCCTCCTGGAAAGCAGCTATTATCTCTGTTATTCCAAAGGAAGGTAAAGATCAGGAATATTGTCACAATTATAGACCAATATCAATCCTAAATGTGGATTATAAACTTTACACCTCTATCATAGCCAAGAGATTAGAAAATATAATGCAGGATCTGATTGAGGAGGACCAGACTGGTTTTATTAAAAATAGACAAACACAAGATAACATAAGAAGAACCCTACATGTTATAGATCATATACAAAGGAACGGAGACAGCATGATTTTAGTAAGTGTAGACGCAGAAAAGGCTTTTGACAGTGTAAATTGGACATTCCTGTACAAAGTACTAGAAAAATTTGGATTCAATGAAAAATTTGTTAATTGTATTAAATCAATATACCAGGAACCAACAGCAAGAATAAAAATAAATGGTAGTCTGACAGGAAGAATAAAACTAGAGAGAGGTACAAGACAGGGCTGCTGTCTCTCGCCAAGTCTGTTTGCATTGTTTATTGAACCACTTGCACAGATGATCAGACAAGAGGATGATGTGAAAGGAGTGGAAATAGGAAGGGAGGAACACAAAATAGGGTTATTTGCAGACGACGTATTATTATTTTTAAAACAACCTAATGTTAGCTTCCTAAAAACAATGAGACTCTTAGAGAACTATGGAAGTTTCACAGGATACAAACAACGTTACAAAAACACAAATTCTATCAGTAAACTACTCTCCACCACAAGAGATTAGAGATGCATTCAATCTGAAGTGGAATGAAAAATGTATGAAATACTTGGGGGTAAACCTTACAAAAAAAATAGATACACTTTATGACGCAAACTACACAAAAATGTGGTTCCGTGACCTTAAAAACATTTCCCTTGATGTTCTGTCTGCTGATCTTCACACCCTGACCGCTGTCAATCATTCATCTGCAGATGACTCTGTGGATTACTACAACCAATCTCTTCGGGAGCTCCTGGACCTACACGCCCCCTTAAAGACAAGACTGGTGTCTTTCTCGCGCTCAGCCCCTTGGTACACTGATGAGCTGCGCAAGATGAAGGCAACTGGCCGTGCTATTGAGAGACGTGTAAAATCATCTGGTCTGTCTGTGCATAAGCAGGCATATAAAGAACATCAGAAAGCATACGCCTATTCTCTTAAAGAAGCACGCTCCAAATATTATTCTAACATCATCAACACCTGCCCTGGAAACTCTAAACAGCTCTTCTCCACAATCACTCGTCTGCTTAATCCCATTAAGCAAACTCTTGAGGACTCTGCTCAAAAATGCGACCTGTTTCTTTCATCTTTTAAAACCAAAGTTGACACTATCAGATCTCAGCTCCACAACCTCCCCGTTCTCAGTGTGCCACCCACCCGTCTGCATTCTGGGACCCTAAACAGCTTTGACGAAGTTGTTCAGAGTGAGGTGGAGGCCATCATCAAGAAAATGAAGCCTTCATCCTGCGCCCTGGATCCTTTCCCCTCGTCTCTCATAAAAACCAATCATTCTGCAATAGGCCCACTTATCACTCAAATAATAAATCAGTCTCTACAATCTGGTCATGTTCCACTGCCTCTAAAAACCGCCATCATTAGGCCTCTTCTGAAAAAATCTAATTTGGATCCCGACATTTTTTCTAATTACCGCCCAATTTCACACCTCCCTTTTCTGTCTAAAGTGCTGGAAAAAGCTGTTGCTGCTCAGCTGCAGGATCACCTACAACAACACTCCCTGTATGAGAAGTTCCAGTCTGGATTCAGGGCAGCTCACAGTACAGAGACTGCATTGCTGAGGGTTACCAATGATGTCCTCTTGGCTGCTGACACTGGCTCTCCCTCCATCCTTGTCCTCCTTGACCTCACTGCAGCCTTCGACACTGTGGACCATAGTATCCTCCTCCACCGTCTTCATGTGGAGGTCGGTCTCTGCGACACAGTCCTGGACTGGTTCAAATCTTTCCTCTCCAATAGGCTGGAATGTGTTAGTCTTGGCAACGCCACGTCCCAGACAGTTTGTGTCTCCTGTGGTGTCCCTCAGGGGTCGGTTCTGGGGCCCCTGCTGTTTTCCCTTTACATGCTGCCTTTAGGTCAAATTATTAATCAGTTCAACATTTCTTTTCACTGTTATGCCGACGATACACAGCTTTACATCAGGACTGGAGCATCCTCATCTTCCACCTTGTCATCTCCATCTTCACTCACTGCCCTCTCTGCCTGCCTGGAGGCAATTAGGGCATGGATGAATCAGAACTTTCTTCAATTAAACTGCTCCAAGACTGAGGCCATACTGATTGGCACCCCTCACCAGGTACAAACATCTCCTATAACAAGACTTTCCTTTTCTGGACAAGACATCCCCCTCTCCACCTCTGTTACTAATCTTGGAATAAAAATGGACTCCAATCTTACATTTGAAAATCACATTAAGCATCTGTTTAAAACTTGCTTCTTCCATCTTCGAAACATCTCCAGACTTCGCCCATCCCTAACTTTTTCCGATGCTGAGAAGCTCGTCCATGCTTTTGTCTCCTCCAGGCTCGACTACTGCAACTCCCTGTTTATTGGAATCCCTGGCAAAAACCTTCAGAAACTTCAATATATTCAAAACAGTGCAGCAAGGATCTTGTTGAGAGTTCGTAAATTTGAACATATTACGCCCATTCTCCATAACCTTCATTGGCTTCCTGTCGCCTACAGAATTCAGTACAAAACTGCTCTCATTACACATCAATGCTTACACGGAACTTCACCAGATTATCTGAAGGATATTCTTATTCCATACTCATCCACCCGTTCGCTGCGGTCACAGAACAGCAATCTCCTTCACATTCCGAGAACCAAATTAAGGACCATGGGAGACCGGGCTTTCAGTGTGGCTGCCCCCCGCCTGTGGAACTCTCTTCCTGACTGTCTAAGAGCCCCACAGTCTGTGGTTGACTTTAAGAGCGACTTGAAGACCTTTCTTTTCGACCAAGCATACTCTACCTCCTCATGATTCTACTTTTGATCTTAGCTGATATTGTTATTGATTTTAATTGTTTTATTATTTGTTTTATTGTCATTTAATTCTGTTGCTCCTTGTAGCACTTTGAGATTTTCATTAATGAAAAGTGCGTTATAAATTGAATTCATTATTATTATTATTATTATTAAAAATAAACTTACATATTAGGAAAGATTTGGATAGATGGTCAGGAGTTGGTTTGAATCTTGGATCAAGAATAGAGATAATTAAGATGAATATTTTACCAAGACTTTTATACTTGTTCCAATCCTTGCCAGTGATAATCCCACAAAATCAATTCATAGAATGGGACAAGTGGATTTCGAGGTTTATATGGAGAGGGAAGAAACCCAGGATTAGATACAAAACTCTGCAGCTCCCAAAAGATAAAGGAGGTTTGGTCTCAAATAATATTTTTATGTAGCACAACTCAGACCTCTGATATGCTGGTGCAATGATGAACATGTTTCAAAATGGAAAAGCCTGGAAATGGATATGAAAGATATAGTCAGAGTCAGAGAGAATTTATTGTCATTTGCACCGCATGTAGTACATGTGTTGAAAACGAGATTATGTACACAGGGTCCCAGTTACATCCAACAACAAATGCAAGAGAAAAACAATAATAACATCTAGGATTAACTAAGAGAGACATCAGCTAGTAATACACTAAGCCCTAATGTAGTAGAAAAACATCATTATAAACAGCAGCACGAACATGAGTCATTATGAGCAGATGGTCACAGATGAACGCAGCAACAAGAAACAGATCAGTATCAACATGATGTGACATTTTGCAGTGTTTATTCTTATTATTTATTTATTCATGAGTCTGACAGCCTCAGGGTAGAAGCTGTTCCTCAGTCTAGTGGTTCTACATTTGATGCTCCTCAACCTCCGTCCCGAGGGGAGTGGTGCAAAGAGTGAGTGTGCTGGGTGAGTGAGGTCTTTCATGATGCAGGTGGCTCTTTTTCTGCATCTGGAGGTGTAAATGTCTGTGATGGTGGGGAGACTGACTCCCACAGACTTCTGTGCAGCCTTCACCACTCTCTGTAGAGCTTTCCTCTCTGCAACTGTGCAGCCTCCATGCCACACGTTGATGCTGGAGCACAGGACGCTCTCCACTGCACACCTGTAGAACGAGGTGAGGACTGAGCTTCTCAGACCAGCTCGTCTCAGCCGTCTGAGGAAGTAGAGTCTTTGATGTCCTTTCTTGATCAGGCTGGTGGTGTTGTTGCTCCAGCTGAGGTTATCATTCAAGTGTACACCCAGGTACTTGTAGCTGGAGACCACCTCCACCGCAGATCCACCTATATACAGTGGGGTGTGGGTGTGTTTGTTCCTTCTGAAGTCCACAATCATCTCCTTCGTCTTCTTCACATTCATGTGAAGGTTGTTCTCTTTGCACCAGCTCTCCAGATGTTCCACCTCCTGTCTGTAGCTGGATTCATCATTATCTGTGATGCATCCCACCACAGCTGTATCATCTGCAAACTTAACAATATGACAGCCTGGATGTGTGGCTGTACAATCATATGTGAGCAGAGTGAACAGAAGAGGGCTCAGCACACATCCTTGAGGAGAGCCAGTGCTGAGGGTGATGGTGGAGGAGGAGAAGTTGTGGATCTTCACGGACTGTGGTCTGTTTGTTAAGAAGTCTAGTACCCAGTTACAGATGGAGGGGCTTAGTCCAAGTGTGGATAGTTTGTCTATCAGAGTTTGGGGGATCATGGTGTTGAAGGCAGATGTGAAGTCCACAAAGAGCAGACGCACGTATGAGTCCTTCTGATCCAGGTGGGTGAGAGCAGTGTGGACCACAGAGGAGATGGCGTCCTCTGTTGATCGGTTCTCGCGGTATGCATATTGATGAGGGTCCTCGCTGATGTTGACGGTTGTCTTGATGTGGGACATGACCAGTTTCTCAAAACATTTAGCGACTATCGGGGTGAGAGCCACCGGTCTATAGTCATTCAGACCAGTCACTGTGGAGCTTTTTGGGACTGGGATGATGGTGGCAGTCTTCAGGCAGGTGGGAACTGACTCCAGTGAAAGTGAGGTGGTGAAGACGTCAGCCAGCACCTCACAGAGCTGGTCCGCACATTCCTTCAGAACTTTCCCTGGGATGTTGTCTGGACCCGTAGCTTTATGAGGGTTGATCCTTCTGAGACTACCTCTCACTTCTGCTGCGGTCACTTTGAGGTGCTCCTCGTCTGGTGATGAGGTGAGTCTGGTGCTAGCTGGTCTGTTTGGATCTTCAAAACGTGCATAAAACTTATTGAGGGCATCAGGCAGGGATGGGTCCCTGGGGCATTGTTTGCTTTTGCCCTTGTAGTCTGTTAAGCATTTGATGCCCTGCCACATGCTCCGTGGATCATGTGAGATGAACTGACCCTCGATCCTCTGTGCATACGCGGCTTTGGCCTTCTTTATGCCATCATCCAGTTCTCTCCTGCACTTTCTCAACTCCTCAGTATCTCTAGACTTGAAAGCAGTGTCCCTGGCTGCCAGCAGGGTGCGGACATCCTTATTTAGCCAGGGTTTTTGATTGGGGTAGAATTTAACATACTTTCTTATGGATACATTTTCAGCACATGTACTGATGTAACCCAGGACTGAGGAAGCATAAAGTTCCAGGTCAACTGAACTTCCATTCGTAGCTGCCTCTTTGAAGACAGACCAGTTTGTGTTTTCAAAGCAGTCTCTTAGCATGGGGGAACTATCTTGGCGCCACAATGTGATCTCTCTTTGTTCCGGCTTGGAACGTCTGAGTGGGGGGAGCTGTCTAGGGACCAATAACAGGGAGCGATGGTCGGAAGCCCCGAGCGGTGGGCGTGGCTTCGCCGTGTACGCCCCCTTCACATTCGTGAAGACTTGGTCTAGCGTCTTATTTCCTCGTGTTGCTGTGAAAACGTGCTGATTGAAGGTTGGAAGGATGACACGTAAATCCACATGATTGAAGTCCCCGGAGACAATGAAAAACCCCTCAGGATATTTACACTGCAGCGAGGTGAGTAAGTCATGAATTTCTCCCTGGGCGTCGTTGGCATTAGCATCGGGTGCTATGTAAACAGCGCTTATTATTATTGCTGAATAGTCGCGGGGGAGGTAATGTGGCCTACATCTTATTGTTAAAAGCTCCACAGCAGCTGAGCAGATCCTGCTGATAACGGCACAGTTCGTGCACCAGTCTTTGTTAACGTAAATGCAGACGCCTCCGCCTCGTGTTTTCCCCGTAGTCTCGATACACCGGTCCGTTCTGAAAAATAGCCTATTATCCAACTCGTAAACAGAGTCAGGAGTGTCCTCATTAATCCACGTTTCCGTGAGACAAAGCACCGAGCATCTCCTCATCTCCTCCGACGTTGTTACTCTCAGACGAAGCAAATCCATCTTGTTGTCCAGCGAGCGCACGTTGGACAGAAAAAGAGCCGGCATCGGCGGTCTCCCGGTTTTAGCGTCTGCCCGCAGTCTCGTCATAATTCCTGCTCGACAGCCACGCTTTTTCCCTCGAGAGCACCGTTTCCTCTTCTTTCCTCCGGAGCGCATCTGCTTCCATAAAGATGATTTTAGCAGATCCAATCTTCCGAGCTTTGATTTGAGTTCGTTGCTGATTTCAGCTGTGCCTTGTACAAAAAGTTGTAGCAAACAAGACGTTTCGCTTCTCATCCGAGGAGCTTTATCAATTGAGTTAGGAGACAGTGAGAGGGAGAAGTTATAACAGGATAAGACATTGACACGCACCAACATATGTAAATTGGAAACTAACACCCCCACATACTTGGGATAACACGTACCTGTGACCCATTCAAAATTCAGTGTGTGAAAACAGAGCTTACAGAACACACACACACATCCTACTGTATGTAAATTGACAAGTCACACTTCACACATTGATAGCAGGGACCTGTCAAAGTCTTTGTTGGTCTAATTCACAAACGAGGCTCCTCTGTTCTCATCAGGTGTGAGACGCCTGGGAACCAAACCCAGGGCCGCACCATAAGTTTTAGAAAGTTGAAATCTTAGACCTCCTCCTCTGTTTAACGATGGTTTCTCTCTTTTTACATAAATCGCCTCCTTCACACCTCTCTCAAACCACCTGTGCTCTCGGTCCAAAATATGTACATTCTGGTCCTCAAAAGAGTGTCCCTTGTCTGTGAGGTGGAGGTGAACAGCTGAGTTTTGTCCAGAGGAGGAGGCTCTCCTGTGTTGGGACATTCTTCTGTGGATGGGCTGTTTAGTTTCTCCAATGTATAGGTCTGGACAGTCCTCGCTGCACTGGACTGCATAAACTACACCACTCTGTTTGTGTGTTGGTGTTTTGTCCTTAGGGTGCACCAGCCTCTGTCTGAGAGTCCTGCTGGGTTTGAAATGTACTGGGATGTTGTGTTTGTTGAAAATCCTTCTGAAATTCTCTCCGTCCGGGGCCTTTCTGGGTGGAGTTTGCATGTTCTCCCCGTGCATGCGTGGGTTTCCTCCGGGTACTCCGGTTTCCTCCCACAGACCAAAAAACATGCTTGTTAGGCTGATTGGTGACTCTAAATTGACCCTAGGTGTGAGTGTGAGAGTGGATGGTTATTTGGTGTGAGTGAAACAGGTCCCTCTTGTAAATGAGTCCCCGTGACTCAACGAGGCTAGCCTGTATAAATAAAGGTTGAATGAATGAATGAATGAAAAAACATAAGGGATGACAATATTTTTTCGTCTGTTCTCCTTCTTCTGTTCCTTATTGTGTTTTGTAGATTTCCTCGCTGACTTGACAAAAGCCCAGTTGGGATATCCACATGTTTGTGTAGCCGGACGGGTGTGGATGAAAATAAGGAACTTTATAGTTTAAAAAAATAAATAATCTATTTTGAATAAAAAAATGAATTTAGTTAAAAACTTTACTAAAAGTTACCCTTAGGCACATAGACCCGTTTGCAGAGGAGGCTTGGACAGATTCACACACTGGCACCAATTAAATTGCACAATTGTTTAATTATTAAATAATGCTAAGTCTAAAATATTCACAGTTTAAAAGGCAGCAATAGCTCCAGTCAATAAAAGTGCAATTCATACAGTATTTCTAAAACAGGAGGGAACTCACACACACACACACACACACACACACACACACACACACACACACACACACCACAAAACAAGACGACTGTCACCGCCTGAAGAGATCCTTTTATCGATCAGTCCAAAGTCCACCCTGGTGAAATCCGCTGCACCCCCAAAGACGTCACTCCAACCGACGCCTGTGTGAGAGGTTGAGCTGGCCAGTCGGCTTCAGCTCGGCCCGCAGGACGCGTGACGTAGCCCACGCCGCGCCGTCCAGACAGCGGGCCCCAAACAGTCCCAGGACCAGCCGGCAGGCGAGGGACGACCCGGATGGGGAGCAGAACCAGTCGGGACAGTCCAGACCGCCGCAGACACACGGCCACGGACAACCAGGAAGTAGACGTCGCCACGGACAACAGGAAGTAGACGTAGCAAAGGACAAACAGCAGGGACACCAAGCTCCTCCTCTAACAAGAGAGGGAAGCAGAAAGCTTGCAACGGTGGTCGCTAAACCAATCCATAGCGACTAAAAACACCTGATTACGCCAGCGCGTGACACAGCCAGCTACTGCCGCCGGAAGGCGGATGACGTGTGTCTAACCCTGAGGACTTGGCCCGTTTTATACCGGAAGCCAGCCCCAGACACACCAATCACGTCGCAGCACCTGTGGTGCTTTTAATGACTGCAGGTCATCCTGCCACATTCACCCCCGCAAACTGAATCGACGTCCCGTCGATTACCCAGCTTGCCAGGGTCGAAATCCAACGGACCTGGTACTCCAAACTTCGAGAGCCACTCCGTAACCAGCGCCACAGTAGAGGCATGCTGGTCCAGTTGGAGTGGCCAATGTGTATTCGGAAAGTACCACTCCACACCCAGGATCTGCACCACAGTAGAGGTACGCTGATCTCTATTTAAAAAATAATTTACAAGCTTAAAAAACAGGTGAACCGCTGCTGTTTGTCCTTTTCACACGCATACACATAATAAAAACAAAATATTTCCTGCTATATCACAATACAAAAATACAAACACAGTGTAGTAAAAGAGTCCCAGCCTCAAATTGCAAAAACTACCAAACAACGCCAAATGTAGCCGGACGGGTGTGGATGAAAATAAGGAACTTTATAGTTTAAAAAAATAAATAATCTATTTTGAATAAAAAAATGAATTTAGTTAAAAACTTTACTAAAAGTTACCCTTAGGCACATAGACCCGTTTGCAGAGGAGGCTTGGACAGATTCACACACTGGCACCAATTAAATTGCACAATTGTTTAATTATTAAATAATGCTAAGTCTAAAATATTCACAGTTTAAAAGGCAGCAATAGCTCCAGTCAATAAAAGTGCAATTCATACAGTATTTCTAAAACAGGAGGGAACTCACACACACACACACACACACACACACACACACACACACCAAAACAAGACGACTGTCACCGCCTGAAGAGATCCTTTTATCGATCAGTCCAAAGTCCACCCTGGTGAAATCCGCTGCACCCCCAAAGACGTCACTCCAACCGACGCCTGTGTGAGAGGTTGAGCTGGCCAGTCGGCTTCAGCTCGGCCCGCAGGACGCGTGACGTAGCCCACGCCGCGCCGTCCAGACAGCGGGCCCCAAACAGTCCCAGGACCAGCCGGCAGGCGAGGGACGACCCGGATGGGGAGCAGAACCAGTCGGGACAGTCCAGACCGCCGCAGACACACGGCCACGGACAACCAGGAAGTAGACGTCGCCACGGACAACAGGAAGTAGACGTAGCAAAGGACAAACAGCAGGGACACCAAGCTCCTCCTCTAACAAGAGAGGGAAGCAGAAAGCTTGCAACGGTGGTCGCTAAACCAATCCATAGCGACTAAAAACACCTGATTACGCCAGCGCGTGACACAGCCAGCTACTGCCGCCGGAAGGCGGATGACGTGTGTCTAACCCTGAGGACTTGGCCCGTTTTATACCGGAAGCCAGCCCCAGACACACCAATCACGTCGCAGCACCTGTGGTGCTTTTAATGACTGCAGGTAATCCTGCCACATTTGCAGAGATTTGTTGATGTGTTTCTGTTCCTTTTCCTTCCCTTCTGTCTTCGTGGGGATGTGTTCGGTCCGATGCTGTAAGGTTCTGATGACAGAAAGTTTGTGCTCCAGTGGATGGTGAGAGTCGAACAGGAGATATTGGTCTGTGTGGGTTGGTTTTCTGTAAACTTCAATGTTGAGACTGTCCTCTCCCTCCATATGCACCAAACAGTCCAAAAAAGGCAGCTTGTTGTCATTAGCATCCTCTCTGGTGAACTTGATGTTGCTGGAGACCACTTCCACCACAGATCCTCCTATCCTACTCCGCTCCTGCTTCATGGAATATCTTACAAAAAGATCTGAAGCTCTCGACCTTGACTTCTCTAAATGGTTTTCAGAATCTGTTGGAATCCTGGCAAAAACCAATGCAGATTTGTTCCTGTCTTTGATTTTATACATCTACCTTATAATGTTTTGCTAGTTTTTTGATACTTTGTTAAAAAAATATATATAATATATTTTTTTTCTCTCTTTTGTTTTCTATTGTTTATTGTTTGTTTGTTTATTGTTTAAGGAAATTCTACCATTGCTGTTCATTGTTCTTTAGTTTTAGCAGGTCGCTTTCGTAAATGAGCCCATGAGGTTCAAAAGATTTACCTGACTAAATAAAGGTTGAATGAAAAAAATTCAGGGGGGTGCAGGTGTGTTTGTTCCATCTGAAGTTCACGATATATCTACACGTAAGCTCTCACACTGGTTCATTTTCATCTATATGTAGCCCACCTTTACCCTCTGTCTGTAGGTAAGGGCCTCCTAGTGCATCACTTCTCCTAACTCAATTGATAAAGCTCCTCGGATGAGAAGCGAAACATCTTGTTTGCTACAAATAAAGTCCAGTTGTTCTGTATTGAACGCCTTTTTTTAAATTTATCGGCATTCCACTTGTTTGTGCTTATTAGCTCCCTCCAAGGTCGTCCCCAACACGCTGGTGAGTCCCAGAAGCTGCAAGCGGCCTGTGATTCTCACAACTCGCCTCCATCTTATGGTTTAGCTCGTAAATAGCAGATTTTGAGTCCTCGAAGCACGAACCAAACCTTCACACAGACTTGGCAGTTTTGCCATGGTCGAAACTGCTACCGCAGTCTTCGTCAATAGCCGATAACATACAAATCTGCCAATGCCAAAAAGCAGAAAACCTGTGATCATGGTTCCATATCAACAAAGTGCATCACTTGTTAGGCTGA
>JBBPBX010032313.1:2709-20114 GCA_038048925.1 Garcialebias charrua | reverse complement strand
CACATTACCATACAACATAAAGATTTTTAAAACTGGACTCTGTGTCATCAAAACGGGTTATACACTCAACTCACGGTCATGTGCTCATTCAATTTGCACTACTTCTCATATTTGCACTAATGTTTGTATTACATTACTGTCTATAGTCATACTACTGTTTACATTTACTGTTTACATTTATTACTACTGTTTACATTTATTACTACTGTTTACATTTATTACTACTGTTTACATTTACAGTACACTACTTTTTTATATCTACACTACTGCTGATAAATACAGTATATTCTTTTCATTGGCCTTATTGCATATGCCACTCTACCTCTATGCCAATATCAACTACCTCATACATATACTGTGTACATAAACTTCATATGCTGCTTTGTCACTCTATTACAAATGTTATTTTATAGATATACTTTTTATACTTTTATACTACTATGCAAAAACTCAGGACAGTATTACACTTTTATTATTTCATTTTATGCTTATGTTTATTAAATGTTTCAGTGTTTTAGTGTTTAAATGGTTACTGTTGCACCCAGAGACTGAGAAAAATGCAATTTCAATCCTGTGTATATCCTGTACATATTGCAGTTTTGACAATAATGTTGACTTTGACTTGACTTTTGAACAGCATTCAAATGAAAACACAGGATAAAATATATAAATGGTAAAATGGTAAATGGAGATTACTTATATAGCACTTTCCAACCCCCTTTGAGGGACCCCAAAGCGCTTCACAGTACCAACCATACACCCATTCATACACACATTCATACACCGGTAGCGGTAGACTGCCTTGCAAGGCGCTGCCTGTCCTACCGGGTACAACTCAGGGTTAAGTGTCTTGCCCAGGGACACAACGAGGTATGCCGTGACCGGGGATCGAACCCGAGACCTTCTGGTCCTGAGCCGGCTGCCCTGCCTCTACACCATCTCGGCCCCATATATGTATAGACTAAGTCAGCTCACACAGTATGAAACGCCAGAGAGAAAATATGGGTTTTTAGCATGGATTTGAACAGATGAAGGGAGGAGGCCTGTCTAATGTTGGGGGGCAGGTTGTTCCAAAGTTTGGGGCCGATGACCGGAAGCGCCCGATCTCCTCTGAGCTTTAGTCGTGTCTTTGGAACCACCAAAGGCATCTGATCGGATGATCTCAGGGCCCGCGAGGGAACATATGGTATGGTTCCAGCAGCTCGGAGAGGTAGAGGGGAGTGAGGCCATTTAGGCATCTATAGGTCAACAGCAGGATCTTAAAGTCCATGACCCACCATGTTTTCAAATTGCATCGCCATTAATATTTAGTAGTGAATTAAATAATGAAACGGGAGCGTTTATTGATATTGTAGAGAAATAACGCTAAATGTGTTATTTCATGATTTTTTAGCATATTTTAACAGCAGCTCCGGAAAAATCTGCCCCTCTCCATATATGGGCATTGACGTCACTGAAGTATCCGCCTTTAATGCAGGCGGAGCTCTAACAAGCATGCATGAACGTAGTTTCCTTATTTCTGACCAGAAAACTACCAGAGTAGTTAGGAATAAAACTAATAAAAACGATGTGTTGCTTAGTTCTGCAGCAATACCTCGAAGGATGGCGTTAGTGTTCATTATTTACCCAAAATCAAAGGATTCATAATGGATTTATAAAGTGGACCGACCAGAAGAAGGCTCGCACCTCCACAGTTGGGAGGTTTTGCGGGTAAGTCTTTTGCTCAATTTTATTTTTGACATCAGAACAGAATGAATAATAGAGCAGGCTTTTAAATGTACCACAGTTTGGTAATATTCACGCCACTTTTTCATGAAAATCTTTAAGGGGATTTAAACTGGTGGAGCGTACGTGTGTCTGCTGTTTGTAACCGCGCGGGTGACAGTGTGTCCGCGCATGAGGTCCCCTCTGTGTGTCAGTGGCTGTCCACGCGCGGGTGACGGTGTGTCCGCGGCGGGCGGGTTAGCGGCTTATTAAAAAGTTCTAAGAAATAAAAAAAAACATGGAGCGCTGGTCCTGAACCAACAGCCCACCAGGAAATATTTAGAACCTGGTGCAGCCACGTAGGACATGAGTTTAACTGCAGTTTTAACTCTGACTCTCATAAGCCTCCATCGCGAACTCACTCGTGCCTTCTGAGTGGAGCCTGTGCTGACGTCACTCCGGACTTCGGTAATCTTCGGCTGGGTTTCCGGATGTTTCTGGGACTCCGTTGTTTTTTTACACTCGCCTGGCCCAAATGCAAAAATGAAAATAGACATCATATTCTACTATAGTAATTGTCCAATATGGTGAATTGTTACTGTCACGGTGGGTGTTGTCCTTTAAAGTCGACTAGTTTGCACGGGGAGCCAGTGAAGGGAGGAGAGAACTGGTGTAATGTGCTCAGACCTACGTGTACCGGTTAAAAGTGTAAAAAGGACTTGTGTCTGTCTGGACAACATCGACTTGAGTTTAGCTAGCTGCCGCAGCTGGAAGAAGCTTTTCTGCAGAACAGAACTGAGTTGTTTATTTAACTTAAAAGTCAGAGTCAAAAACCATCCCGAGATTTTTCACTGAATGCTTGAGATAAGGCTGGCGGGAGTCCTAGTTTATATGATCAGAGGCAGCAGATGAACTAGGGCTAAAGATGATGACTTCAGTATTCGGATAATTAAAACTTAGGAAGTTTGAAGCCATCCATGTCTTAATGTCGTCCAGACATTTTAGGAGAGGGTGGAGGGAGCCTGCATTAGCTGGTTTCAGTAGCAGGTAGATCTGGCAATCATCCGCGTAACAATGGAATGAAATACCATGTTTCCTTAGGATGGACCCCAGCGGGAGCATGTAGAGCGTGAAGAGAAGGGGTCCAAGAATAGAGCCCTGTGGGACCCCGCAGGAAAGAGACATTAGCATGGATACATTGTTCCCGACCTTGACACAAAAACTTCTGTCAGTGAGGTATGAGCGGAACCAGTCTAGTGCAGCACCTGTAATCCCGACCCAGTGTTCGAGCCGTGATACAAGGATACTGTGGTCAACGGTATCAAAAGCAGCGGTAAGGTCAAGGAGTACAAGTACCACAAAGTGACCAGAATCATTTGATACCAGAATGTCGTTGCAAACCTTAACCAGAGCTGTTTCTGTGCTGTGGAGCTGCTTGAACCCAGACTGACTTAAAGAGGAGTCCAGCAGGCAAGGAGGGAGAACCGGCATAGTTAATAAAAAAAGATATCTTAAAAAGCACAAACACTTTTACAGTTTGTGAACCAAAACATTTCTCCTGTAAACACAGACAGGATTTAAAGTTTTTCTAACTTTTCATTTCAAGTGAACATTCAGTGAAACTTTTCTCCACATATGGCAGAAGATCAGCTCAGTGCATGAACTTTCATGTGACGAGTTAGATGTGTAGTACGATTAAAACTCCTGCCACAAGTTTGACAAATAAACGGTTTTTCTCCTGTGTGGATCATCATGTGGTTTTTACATTGTGCATTGATAGTAAACCGTTTTCCACAGAAGTTACAAGAAAAGGGCTTCTCGCCTCTGTGCCTCTTCATGTGGACTTTAATGCTTGCTTTAGTGCCCAACTTCTTTCCACAAATTCCACAAGGGTACAGCTTCAGCATCTCTCCAGTGTGGGTCATCATGTGTTTTTTACATTCCATGTTGGTAACAAACCTTTTCCCACAGGTTTTACAAGCAAATGGCTTCTCCCCTCTGTGTCTTCTCATGTGGACGACCAAACCACTATATGAACATAACTTACCACAGAGGGGACAAGCATACTGCAGTGAGTTCTGGCTCCTAACTGAGTGGACCTTGATGTGAAGGATCAGACGTGAATTATCTATAAAAGATTCTCCACAAATTTCACAAGAAAACAACTTCTCAGATGTTGCTGGTTGGTCTGCTTTGTTACCATGACGACCGTCTGTATGATCAGTCTTTGGTGACCACTCTGTGTTTCATGTGACTCTGAATCCTGATCCTGGTCCTCAGGTCCAGCAGAACTCTGAGAGATGAGCTGCTCCCCGTCTTGTTCTGCTTCACTGTGATCAGGTTCTTTAAACAAAGCAGTCATAAACGGATCAGTCTCCTGCTTCAGGTGGAGCTGATCTTCCTCCTGATTGGTGCAGAGCTCCTGGTCGTCTTCTTTGATTTTTGTAGATTCTGGTTCTGGTTCACTGTGGTCAGGTTCTTTAAACAAAGCAGTCACCATAAACGGATCAGTCTCCTGCTTCAGGTGGAGGTGATCTTCCTCCTGATTGGTGCAGAGCTCCTGGTCTTCTTCTTTGATTTTTGTAGATTCTGGTTCTGGTTCCTCCAGGTCCAGGCTGGAGTTCCTCTCCTGGTTGCAGAGCTGCTGGTCTGTGAGGATCAGTTCTGCCTTGTGGACCGGTTCCTGCTGGAGGTCTGAAAGGACAAAATGAAAAAACAAACAGGTTCAATGTTAAACTGAAACGTTCAGTCATGGTAGTTGCGTTTGTTTCTTACTTAATGATCAAAAAACTCAAAAACTGACAGCAGGAGAGAATTTTATAATTATTTAAAATTCCTAATTCTGGCATCATGTAACCCAAACAGTCCGCTAATCTGGATCTCTGTAAGTTCACACTGCAGGTCTTAACGCTCAGATCTGATGTTTCTGTGGTTCTTATTCTAAATTAAATGTGACCATCAGACTCCAGGGTGGACAGTCCACGGTTCTAAAGTGTCATTCTGCCCAGTGAAGCTATTAACTATACGTTAGCTAAATCTTCACCTCAGCATCTCCTCTACGGGGTTATAAGGGACTGTCTACAGTATATAAACTGCGTATTATCCAGTGTAACTTAAACTAAGTCTGGCTTAGGCCATATGTAAAGGTGATTCACCCAGACAGCTAACGACCTCAATCTGTGAGCCACACCCTGTTCTCATCCCACAGTCCGACCCTATCTAGTAGCCAGGATTAGGGTGTCGCATGCAAGGAAACTCACATTAACGGTCGTTCACCTTAATGCAGATTGCAATTGTTACCGATCTGGCTAATTTTAGAGTCCAGGCCTCAGGACTTTAGGGTATTGTTTTTATTAACTCACAGCTGTGAAAACCATTAAAATCTCAATAAAATTAAAGATGAACCAGGCACCTTAGGTCCATGAACATCAGACAATGAAAATGATGATCCAAAACTTTGTTAATTTCTCATGCTTTTGCTTTCAATTAATATATTTTGCAGGGAACAGCACACAGCAACAATCCAGCAACAGCAATAATACATTCATCCATCTATCCATTATCTTCTGCTTTTTTCGAAGTCGGGTCACGAGGGCAGCACCTTGAGCAGGGAAGCCCAGACATCTCTTTCCACAGCCACCTCTTCTGGGAATATTCCAAGGCGTTCCCAGGCCAACCAAGAGAAATAGTCTCTCCAGCGTGTCCTGGGTCTTTCCAGGGGTCTCCTCTCAGTTGGACATGCCCAAAACACCTCCCTAGGGTGGCAACCGGGGGGCATCCTTACCAGATGCTCGAACCAATTCAACTGGCTCCTCTCGATGTGGAGGAGCAGCAGTTCTACTCAGTCTCTACCGGATAACTGAACTTCTCACCCTATCTCTAAGGGAGAGTCCAGCTACCCTGCGGAGGAAACTCATTTCAACCGCCTGTATCCGTGATCTCATTCTTTCAGTCACTACCCAGAGTTAATGACCATTGGTGAGGGTAGGAATGTAGACTGACAGGTAAACAGAGAGCTTTGTCTTACAGCTCAGCTCCTTCTTCACCTCAATAAACTGGCAGAGAGTCCACAATACTGCAGATGCTGCACCAATCCATCTGTCAATTTCATGCTCCATTCTTCCCTCACTTGTGAACAAAACCCCGAGATACTTGAACTCCTCCACTTGAGGCAGAACTTCACCCTTGATCTGGAGAAAGCAATCCATGCTTGACCTCAGATTTGGAGGTGCTGATTCTCATCCCAGCTGCTTCACACTTGGCTGCGAACCGCTCCAGTGAGAGCTGAAGGTCACGGCACAATGACGCCAACAGGACCACTTCATCTGCAAAGAGCAGAGATGGAATCCTGATGCCACCGTACTGAAAACTCTCCGCCCACCTGCTGCACGAGAAATTTTGTCCATAAAAGTTATGAAAAGAATCTGTGACATGGGGCAGTCCTGGCGGAGTCCAACTCCCACCCTGAAGGGGTCCGACTTACTGCCAGCAATGCAAACCAAGCTCTCGCACCGCTTGTATAGGGAATGAACAGCCCGTAGCAACGGGCCCCCAATCCCACACTCACGGAACACCCCCCACAGTGTACCCTGAGGAACACAGTCAAATGCCTTCTCCAAATCCACCAAACACATGTAGACAGTATGGGCAAACTCCCATGATCCCTCGAGGACATTAGTGAGGGGTAAAGAACTGATCTAGTGTTCCACGGCCAGGACGGAACCCACATTGTTCCTCCTGGATCTGAGGTTCGACCAACGATCGAACTCGCCTCTCCAGTACTCCTGAATAGACCTTACCAGGGAGGCTGAGGAGAGTGACACCCCTATAATTGGAGCACACCCTCCGATCTCTATTTTTGAAAAGGGGAACCACCACCTCAGTCTGTCAATTTCATGCTCCATTCTTCCCTCACTTGTGAACAAAACCCCGAGATACTTGAACTCCTCCACTTGAGGCAGAACTTCACCCTTGATCTGGAGAAAGCAATCCACGCTTGGCCTCAGATTTGGAGGTGCTGATTCTCATCCCAGCTGCTTCACACTTGGCTGCGAACCGCTCCAGTGAGAGCTGAAGTTTACGGCACAATGACGCCAACAGGACCACTTCATCTGCAAAGAGCAGAGATGGAATCCTGATGCCACCGTACTGAAAACTCTCCGCCCACCTGCTGCACGAGAAATTTTGTCCACAAAAGTTATGAAAAGAATCTGTGACATGGGGCAGTCCTGGCGAAGTCCAACTCCCACCCTGAAGGGGTCCGACTTACTGCCGGCAACGCAAACCAAGCTCTCGCACCGCTTGTATAGGGAACGAACAGCCCGTAGCAACGGGCCCCCAATCCCACATTCACGGAACACCCCCACAGTGTACCCTGAGGAACACAGTCAAACGCCTTCTCCAAATCCACCAAACACATGTAGACAGTATGGGCAAACTCCCATGATCCCTCGAGGACATTAGTGAGGGGTAAAGAACTGATCTAGTGTTCCACGGCCAGGAAGGAACCCACATTGTTCCTCCTGGATCTGAGGTTCGACCAACGATCGGACTCGCCTCTCCAGTACTCCTGAATAGACCTTACCAGGGAGGCTGAGGAAAGTGACACCCTTATAATTGGAGCACACCCTCCGGTCCCCCTTTTTGAAGAGGGGAACCACCATCCCAGTCTACCAATCCAGTGGCACCGCCACCGATGTTCACGTAACGTTGCAAAGGTGTGTCAGCCAAAACAGCCCCACAACATCCAGAACCTTAAGGAAATCAGGGTGAATCTCATCCACTCCCGGAGCCCTGCCGCCTCTGAGCTTTTTAACTACCTCGACAACCTCAGCCACAGTTATGGATGGATCAACCCCAAAGTCCCCCGACTCAGCTTCCTCCATGGAAGACGGGCTGGTAGGATTGAGAAGGTCCGAGAAGTATTCCTTCCACCTCCCGACGACATCACTGGTTGAGGTCAACAGCAGCCCACCTTCAATGAATACAGTGCTGCTTTCCACTCCTCAGCCGTCTGATGGTTTGCCAGAATCTCCTCGGAGTCGACGGAGAGTCGTTATCCAAGGTCTCACTGAACTCCTCCCACATCTGATCTTTTGCCTCAGAAACAGCCAAGGCTGCGGACCGCTTAGCCCTCCGGTACTCCTCAGCTGCCTCTAGAGTCCCACTAGCCAACAAGGTCTGATAGGACTCCTTCTTCAGCTTGACAGCCTCCCAAACCTGGGGTGTCCACCACCGAGTTTGTGGATGGCCACCATGAGAAGCACTGACAACCTTGTGGCCACAGCTCAAGGCAGCCATAAGTAAGGTGTGGAACATGGCCCACTCAGACTCAATGTCCCCCACCTCAGCTGGGATGTGGTTAAAGCTCTACCGGAGGTGCGAGTTGAAGATCTCTCTGACGGGTTCTTCTGCCAGGCATTCCCAGCAAACCCTCACTACACGTTTGGGTCTACCGGGTCTGTAGGGCATCTTCCCCTGCCATCTGATCCAACTTACTACCAGGTGGTTATCAGTTGACAGCTCAGCTCCTCTCTTCACCTGAGTGTCCAAAACAAACGGTTGCATACGTTATAATAATACAATAATACATTCATTAATCTGAAAAACATAAAATCAAAAATCAGTTCATAACATGAATAGTAACCCTAGTAATTAAAGTTTGGCGTCCAAAAGTCAATGATCCAATAAGGGATGTGGCCGATCCGATATCGGCCTCTGATACCAGCATAATTTTCTAATTGGATTTTTCCGATCCAACCTGTAGAGATTTCCGATCCATCATGCATGCCCTCACCAGTTGAAACTTATTATGTTTCAACTGTGATTCCTTGCCAGCTGCTCTGCAAGTTGCCTTAAAACTATGGAATGGAATTCCTGAATAGAGGCGTGTCTCATGAATCCAGAGTAATAAGACCCATCTCACATTCAGGAAATCCATTTCATAGTTTGCAGCCAGCTAAAATATGAGGACTGAGTGAGCAGCACTGTGGCTAACAGCAAACCAACTTTTCACCGGAACACGTCCGCTGTGCGGAAGTATTTTACACTAGAAACACCACAAAACAAGACAGCAATGTGCAATGTCTGCAGAGGCATAGCACCACATTAAACCACAGTCATGCTAGTATTACGTTGGACATTCGAGCTCCGTGGCTTCAGTGGTCTGCTCCTCTTAATGAACCAGAAACAGGCAGTCTGATCACGGGCAGCAGTGCCCAATCTGCGCCGCTCAGTCTGCCCATCTTGGAGGAGGGGCAGACTGAGCGTGGCTGACCGAAATCAGACCGCCTGCTTCGCACTGAACAAGAAGAACACACCGCTGAAGCCACAGAGCTCTAATGTTTAGCTCTAATGTTTACAGAGAAGCTGCTAAACTTCATTGTAATTAATGACCAACCACTATCAATTGTAGGAAATGAAGGATTTTGCATCTTGATACTTGCAGCCAAGATATAGTTTACCCTCCAGGAGATAGGCAAATCAGAAGCCATGGCTGACAGCAGAGGTTTATGCTGGATCCTCACCAAACGCATCTCGCGCAGCTGAAGCAGCCACTTTACATTGAAAGTCTAGGGGGCCGCGCATCTTGGAACAGCGGGGCGTGACGCGGCACATCTACAGCATTTCAAGCAGCGCGGCAGCACCCGGCAGTCCCTTGTCACGCACGCGCGCGCAGCCAGCAGCCACTGTAGAAGCTGGGTTTGTCCTGCTTCTTCTGCTCGCAGATTATCAGCAACCACTCGGAACGGGACTTTCTGTGGACGAAAACAGCATCCGGTAGGAAAATATGGCATTTATAAAGTTGCTGCTTTTTTTTCGAGCGTACATCTCCCCAAAACATAAAAAAAAAAGTTTTAATCTCAACAAATACTTTTTGAGCTGCAGTTTGGCTCGTAGAAAACACACACAAGTATTGACGAGGCACGTACAGCTGGTTTTATCTGCCCTGTGTACATAAACAACACGGATCTGACCGGGAAGGGAGTCACGACACGCTCCTCCCACTGCTGTTCATTGACTTCAGCTAGGTATTCAACACCATCATCCCCCAACAGCTCATCCTTAAACTGGACAGTCTGGGGCTGAACACCTCACTGTGTAACTGGCTGCTAGACTTTCTGACCGGGAGACCACAGGCAGTACGGATCGGTAGTAACACATCCAGCACCATCACATTGAATACAGGGGCCCCACAAGGATGTGTGCTGAGCCCCCTTCTATTCACCCTGCTAACACACGACTGCACACCATCATACAGCTCCAACCACTTCATCAAGTTTGCGGACGACACAACAGTGGTGGGTCTCATCAGCAACAATGATGAGACAGACTACAGGAACGAGGTGAGCCGCCTGGTCTTGGGGTGCGGACACAACAATCTCACTCTGAACGTGGATAAGACAAAGGAGATTGGTGTGGACTTCGGGAAGATGCATGCCCAACATGCCCCTCTGACCATCAATGGCACCACAGTGGAGAGAGTGGGCAGCACCAAGTTCCTGGGAGTGCACGTCTGAGGACCTGTCCTGGAGCAGGAACACTGCATCACTGGCCAAAAAGGCTCACCAGCGCCTCTACTTTCTCCGCAAGCTGAAAAGAGCTGGAGCTCCAACCCCCATCATGTGCACCTTCTACAGGGGTGCCATATGCCCCTTTTCCACCGGTCGGCGCGGGTCGGTTATTGCGTAATATTTGCGTGCTAGACGTGCGCTGACGCCATTTCCACCGGATTTTCCGAGCCGCGCCGCACCAGGATATTGGTCTCATTTCAGAGGAGTGACGATCCGCGCTCATGCGAGCCGGCCGTCGCATCATATGTCGGGAGGAGGAGTCCTGCTGAAAATGGCTGCCACAGAAGCGGGCGAGCGAGCGAGCACGGAAGGACTTTACAACAAGATCAACACGGTAAAAACAATTATTAGTTTTTAAAATTATAGCAAAGATGTGTCTTAAGCTGAACTTTTCCTTAATAAATTCACGTAGTGGTCAAATCAGCTTGATTTAACAAAGTAGCTTCGCCATGTGCACGCGCGAGGGTGGTGCAGCTTTATTTCTTTAAAATGTAGCTAAATAAACACTTTAAAATATATATTTCATAGCTAACTTTATAGCACAAGGGTTCCTGAGCTTAATCGTTCCTTAATAAATTTACTTAAAAGGTGACCAAATATGCAAAATTCACTTTTTAATGTTTTTTTTACTCAACTTTGGTTATGTACTTCTTAAAAAAACAGTTCTAGGGCCAAAAAAATGCACCCAGTGGTATATTTACTCTAAGTATATTTATTTTTCAGTGATATAAATGTCTCGTTTTCAAATCCTGGCGCTTGTGATGTCACAAGCCGTAGGACAACCCACCCCAACCTGAGTCCAGCCCCTCACCTAGCAACCCCTGGTGATGCTCCACCCACTTCAGTATAAAAGACGTCACGGTTGTTTTTCCTGAGTTCATCTCAGAGTTCGATGTTTCGTTGTTGTTAAAATGCAGTACCGCTAATAACTAATTATCTATCAGTAAAAACGAAAAAACTTATTTACGGGCTCTTAAATCAACCGGACGACTGCTCACGGACCATATCCGGTCAGCGCCGGATGTGGTCCGTCAAAAAAAAGCGGTGCTCGCACTAAGCAGTTAGCAGCCAGTGTGTTACTCTGCAGCCTTATTGCTTGTTTTCGAAGAGTCAGACTAAGGGCCAGTTTACACGGCGCGTATTTTGAGTGTAACCGCTACTTTCTCTTTGCGACTTTGCTTATCGCCTACACGACGCTGCTGGCCCCCCTCGATGACACCGATACTTTTCTGACCCTGCTCTCAAGGTGGAAGTTTTTCGCTGACCCCCCGCTGATAATGTAAACATCTCCCGTGGAGCTTTTGTTATCAACCACATGCGCGCAGCCCGCACGCGCGGACAGTGACATTTCACGTGTCACGTTGCAAAATATAACAGTTTAACAATAATAAACAGTATTTATGTTGGCGTGGGAGATGTAAATTTATCTGAACTACAGTATCTATCTGGACTCGTTACATTTTTTAAACAGTGCGTAACGTGCTGTGAAAATGAAGACACCAGGTTTATTTTTTATTTATTTATTTATTCAGCACCACAAACTTTACGTAACACAAACACTGAGAATTAAACTGAACACACTATTAAAACACGTGAACCGAACTGTAACTACGTTAATGAACTGGACTCTTGCTGTGTGTTCATCTGGACCCATCAGAACCGCCGAACCATCAGCCTGTCAACGACAGCTTCTCCACCTGGCAGAAATAAATAAATAAATAAAAACTCAGTTGTTGTGTGATCAAAGTAAACACAAGCAAACATTATATTAAGAACGTTGATTTACCTGCTGTAAGTCAGCTGTTTATCACGGAGTAAAGTCCGGTTCTGGTCCACAGTCCACTCAGCGGTTCTGGTCCACAGGCTCAGCGTCTGGTGTGCAGCTTGTTAGATGAAGCGGGTCCCACTGACTCAAATCTGTTGACTCTTATCCAAATTCCAGCTTTAACTTGTTGTTAACTTGTTGACAACAACTTGTAGTTAGCTGATTTTAGCCAGAGAGGAAAACAGACAAGCTCTGTTTACCTCAGGCAGCGCATGCGCAGTAGTGAAGGTTCCAAAAATCACAGCGCCATCTAAAGGCCCAGCATGGTAACTACAGTGAAATCATGAGGACGGGGGGTGGAGGGGGAGAGAGTCGTATCCACAGAATTCGACAGTGTCAACGCAAAACTTTTCACCTAATTAACATACCCAAAAGTTGCGTTTCCCCCACACAGTGTCCGTGTAAACAGGGCCTTAAGCCTGGTTTATACTTCTGTCTTACGTCTTTTACCCCCCGTTGAGTGAAAATTTGAGTGATAAAAGGTTGCGCAACTTCTGGCTGCACTCCTGCTGTGATCCCCCGGTGACAGCCCGTCTTGTATGCAGCGTCTTGCAGTTCTGCTTGGGGGCCACGTACAAGACGGGCTGTCACCGGGGGATCACAGCAGGAGTGCAGCCAGAAGTTGCGCAATGTTTGTTCACTCAACGGGGGGTAAAAGACGTAAGACAGGGAGTCTTGCGGAGTATAACCCAACCTTAAGAGTTTTTAACATGGAGGGTGAACTTATGGATGTTTCTCAGTGGCCTATGCGACGCGTCAGCGCCTCATTTGCCCTGCCCAAAATGGCGTCTGCCTCTGGGTCTGACTCACGCCAAATTTACACTACATGCGTTCCGGCTCCGCCCCGCTCCGGTCCGACCTCCGCAGCAAATACGCACCCATTATAATAAATGACAGAGTTTACACTGGCTCCGCACGGCGGCGGTGAGCGGCGGCGAGCGGACGGCAGTCCGTCAAAATTAGAATTTATCCTATTTCTGCCGGACGCCGGAGCTGTGCCGGAGTCAACTTTTGAAGATTACGTCGCACCAACAGGAAAAGGAACGAGCACAACATCCGTATTTACAAAATAAAATCACCACGGGCGGACTAATCCTAGCTCTATACGGATTTATTTGTACAAAAATGCTGTCAAACTATCATTTATGACTACGCCTACAAACGCAATACAAGAAATAAATAAATAAAGTATTTTATTCTGAAATGTAATACATCACTTCCTGTTGCTCAAACCATGTCCTGTCGCTCATTTACGAGAGAAGATCAAGGCAGCAGTCTCTACTGTTGTTCTCCTTCTTCCACCGAATGAATTGTTTTGTTCTGACTTACTTATTTATCACTTGATTTATCGCGCGATCTCGCAATTCCCGCGCATGCGTCTCGGAGCGGCGCATCCAGGCGGACCTGAGCGGAGCGGAGGTAGTGTAAACTGGACTCGCTCAGCTGCGACCTGCGGAGCGGGGCGGAGCCAGACCACATGTAGTGTAAATTTGGCGTCAGGGTCCCCTTTGGAGGGCGGAGTTAATGTAAACAGATTTTTGAAGGGCGTGGCCTTATCATAAACAGCTCGTTCAGAACGGAAGTCAGAAAAGGCACAACTAGAAAGGGGATATTTTATTATCCAAGAATTATTTTGTGCATTAAATTGAATGAACATGGTCTGGATAGCCCACAGACATACCATAAAAATTTATAGGACCAATAATTGGTCCCCTTTAATGGTCAAATCTGCTGGATTTAAATTGATTCGCTTGGACTTCTTCCAAACCTGTTGCGTGCGCTACGAAAACAAATTATAAAAAAATCGAATTTTATTTCAAATAACTAACAGGTTACAATTTGTACATGAACATCTTGTGATTACATTCTGTTATTTAAAAAAAAAATATCTGCGGTGTGGTTTTTGAGGTATTTGATGATATGTGTTACAAAGTACTAGGAAAAAAAGAAGCTAGCCTCCACACATTTGTCTATAAAAATCAAATTTTATTTCATTATTTGAAAACAGTATCTAGACTGGATTAACCACGTTTCTCTTTTTTTACAGTCAAGAGAAAGAAGTCACAACTCACAAGAATTGAACAACTTGTGTCTTCTGGATGAAGCCCGTGAGACAACGGGAAAAAAAGCATTTAGGTTGATGCAGTATTTTTATTTTTGTGCATTTTTCACGTTTTACTTTTCCTAACAAACATTTTTTTCCTTAAGTGGTGTCATTGAACAATAATTTCCTAAACATATTTTACAATGTTAAGTGTGTACAGTATAGTGTTTGTTTAAAAACATACAGGAATTTAAGAATATTTTCCATTTGCATTTGACCTTTAAAGAATCATAAGAAAAATATTAAATTATTAGATTTGAACAGCCCTCCATCCATCCATCCATCGTCCACTTATCCTGAAGGTAGTGGGTGCAGCAGCGTAACCCGGGACGCACAGATGTCAACATCAACCCGATGAAGCTGTTCTTGGATGCCCATAAGGAGTTTCTTGATCAACAAACATTTAATTATTAATACTTAATTTTTACGTTTAAAGAAACAAGCTTTTTATGTTTAAAGCTGCACTATGTAACTTTGTAATGTAGTCTGTAACTTTTCTAACAATATATTTTTAACATATTTCTTCACTCTGTCACTATCTACTGACAAACTGATGTTAGACAAAGTAATCTCTGAAAAAAACTATAGTCCCCTTGCTTCTCTATCAGCATTTATAAAAACACTAAAAACACAGAGTGACCCGGACAATGACCAGCCAATAAAAACAGAGTTGTTTGTCACGCCCCAACCCACGCCCCCGCCTGTCCCAGCCTCAGCGCCGCGGCTCGTTCTCATTCAAAGGATTGCAAAGCGATGCAGGACTGTTTTGTATGTGACACAAATGTATTAAATATCCCTTCTTCATCCCAGAGCTGGACTTTTATTTTGTTTTTTTGCCAAAAGTCAAGTGATCGCTTCATCCTTCACTCACAGGAATGAGGAAATTGATTTGTCACGACTCACGAGCGAATAAAATCATGTCCAAAGTGGCTGGTGAAGCTCTGCTGATTTCAGGGTGTTTGTGTGTTGTTGGACGAGTGATTCATGGTTTTATTATATTTTTTAGAAGGTTATATTAACATATAATCACAGAACTTCGCAGCGTCTGCCACAGGACATGTAGTGGGGGCGGAACATTCCAGACATTCCAAACCTCCACTGACAGACATGAGGAAGTCACGAGCGAATTAAATGTCCAACGTTGCTTCGTGAAGCTCTGCTGATTTCTGCTGGTTTTTGTGTTGTTGGACAAGTGCTCCATGGTTTTATATTTTTAAAACGTTTTATTATCATATAATCGGAGAACTTCGCAGCGCAGAGACAGGACATGTAGTGGGGGCGGAGCATTCCAGACCTGCACTGACAGAAAGAGGAAGTCACGAGCGAATTAAATCATGTCCAATGTGGCTTCGTGAAGCTCTGATGATTTCTGCTGGGTTTTGTGTTGTTGGACAAGTGCTCTATGGTTTTATTATATTTTTAAAACGTTTTATTAACATATAATCACAGAATATTGAAGCGCTCCGAGCGGACACACAGCAGGGGGCGGAGCTGCAGAACTCAATTTCAACAGAGAACGGACTGTAGCTCCCCCTCAGAGTCATATATGGCTCTGAGGGGGAGGGAGCAGAATGCTTTTACCTGCTGGAAATTTTTCTAAGTCCCAGCGTCCTGCTGAAATTACATAGTTCACCTTTAAAGCTGGGGTATGTAAGATTGTAATGTAGTCTGTAACTTTTCAAACAATATATTTTTAACATATTTCTTCACTCTGTCACTATCTACTGACAAACTGATGTTAGACAAAGTAATCTCTGAAAAAAACTATAGTCCCCTTGCTTCTCTATCAGCATTTATAAAAACACTAAAAACACAGAGTGACCAGGACAATGACAGCCAATAAAAACAGAGTTTGTAACCAGCCAATTAAAAACAGAGCTTGAATTTGAATCAGCCAATAAAAACAGAGCTTGAATTTGAATCTCAGCAGAGCCTCCCCCTCAGAGCCATATATGGCTCTGAGGGGGAGGGATCAGAATGCTTTGCCTGTTGAAAATTTTTCTAAGTTCTGCACTCTACAGAAAGTTACACATAGCACCTTTAAGGGACCGTTTAAACCAAATTATCAAAGTCAAAGTCAAAGTCAACTTTATTGTCAGATCTGCAATATGTACTGTACAGGACATACACAGGACCGAAATTGCGTTTCTCTCAGTCCCTCGGTGCAACAGTAAACATCTAAACATTGAAACACTGAAACATATAATAATAGACATAAGCATAAAATAGTAAAACTAACACTGTCCTGAGTTTTTTGCATAGTGGTATAAGAGTATGAAAATTTACACCAACTCTAAAACTAAAACATTAAACATTTAATGAACATAATATTGTCCTGAGTTTTTGCATACTAGTATAAAAAAAGAGTATAAAAAGTATAACTAAAATAAACTAAAGGTTTCTAGCATTGACATTTGCAAAGTGGCAAAGCAGCGTATGAGTTAATGTACACAGTACATGCACGAGGTAGTAGTTGATGTTGTTATAGAGGCAAAAAGTGGCATATGCAGTAAGGCACATTGGGCATCCTAAACAAGACCGGTCAGAGCACACTGTATATGTATCAGCAGCGGTGCAGATATTAGAGTAGTGTAAATGTAAACAGTAGCAATTAAATATAAGCAGTAGTAATAAAAGTAAACAGTATTAATAAATGTAAACAGAGAATGTAAACAGTACCATGACTATAGGCAGCGATGCAATACAAACATCAGTGCAAGTATGAGAAGTAGTGCAAACTGTATGAGCACATGACCGAGAGTTTAGTGAATAACCCGTCTGATGACACAGAGTCCAGTGCCAAAATCTTTGTGTTGAGTGGTAATGTGTGAGAAAGTTTTAGTGTTAAGGCAGTTCAAATGGGAGAGGGGGCAGAGCAGGCAGAGTGTTTAGCATCCTGACTGCCTGATGAACAGAGCTGTCTCTCAGTCTGCTGGTTCGAGCCTGGAGACTCCTCAGTCTCCTCCCTGATGGCAGCAGTCTGAAGCAGCTGTGTAGTGGGTGTGTGGGATCACCTGCCATGCAGAGGGCTTTCCGAGTGAGGCGTTTGCTGTGTAAGTCCTGCAGTGAGGGAAAGGAGGTGCCCACGATCTTCTCAGCTGCTCTCACAATGCGCTGGAGGCTCTTGCGGCTGGATGCAGTACATGCACCAAACCACACAGTGATGCAGCTGGTCAGGACACTTTCTATGGCACCTCTG
>JBBPBX010032312.1:0-25247 GCA_038048925.1 Garcialebias charrua | reverse complement strand
TTCCTCAGTCTGAGATGCCGTATTCAGCTCAGTCTTATAAATAGCACCCTCTCTCTCATTTATAAGACTGAGCTGAATACAGCATCTCAGACTGAGGAAGTCTTTCGGATGAAAGACGAACCATTTCTACTTTTTTGTTTTGTTTTGTTTTTTGAATGTCTAGAGGACCAGACTTAGCTTTATTAGATTTTTCTACGGTACTTGGATTATTGAGCATGCATCAGGGTATCCCAGTCCATCCACCAGTAGCACAGCATGGTGCTACCACCACTATGCTCGACAGTTGGTACAGTGAGAGTCTCACTAAGTTTCGTCCAAACATCTGACTTATCATTGTGACCAAACAGCTCAGTCCTTGGCTCAAAATTATTAAGACGTCCAGACTTATAATTATATGAAACCACAATCAAAGGACAGATGTTCTTACAATTACAGTCAGATGTATTTGTCATCTTTGGAACCATCTGCTCTTTGAGTCTATATTTAACTTTTTCTTTACAGGCCAACCCAAAAGCCTTTTTACTTTTTTGCCATTTTAGGACCAATCTTATATTTACAGTTAAGGATTCTTATCTCCTTTAAGGAGGTTTGCTGTCCAGCCCAGTTCTAATGTTGAATTATTGATGTGTAAACAAGGACAGAGCTGATGAAGCACATCAGTGATACGCATGGGTACACTGCTATTTTGTTAGTGCTCGAAGGACCGGTTTGAACTCAGAGCAGATCTTTGCTAAAGATTTGTAGAAAAATTAACAGTTTATTATTTATTTTAAATATAAAGTTCAAACAGCTGATGCGCTATGCTGATTACGGTATATCAAAGTGTGGTCTTTACTGTAATTTTAAAAAACACACGTTCAACATTAAATTAGCTTTAAATTTAGTTTGAACTAGTGGAAACATCAAGAAAAGGTGGCTTAAAGCAGTGGTTTTTAAATGTTTTATTCCAAGTACCACCTCAGAAAATACTAAGCCCTGTGTACCGCCTATTGCAACAGATGTAGAAGAACAAGAAGTACCGTAGTTACTTTATACATCAATCATAAACATGCAGCTTGACCAAACCTCGATTCTAACTCTGGTTGAAGGCTGCAGTCTAAGGTTGCAGAAAACAGCCACATGTTCCTGACAGTCCTGCCTTTTATTTATTTTTATTTTTTTACCACATCTGGATACAAATTTGAAGACATTTTAAGTTGTTTTCTTGCCATTTTGTATCTTTTGTTTTCTGGATCTGCACTAGAGCGCACTAGGACAGAGATCTACACAGCAAATGATGTGTGGAGAGCTAAATGACGCTTGCAACAGTAAAACTTTTAGCAATAGTGCGCAACGGTTTCCATAGGGGTCCTCAAAATATTTGTGTTTCAAGTAGTTTCCATTTGAAGTTTCCATTTTTGACTCTACTTTTTTTTTTTTTTAGCTCTAAATCAGTTTGGATAATTGGCTTATTTAACTTGTAAATAGTTGATAACAAAACTTTGAGTACCACTAACACAATTTTGAGTACCACTAGTGGTTGTACCGTACTTTGAGAACCACAGGCCTAAAGTATTTTTAATAAGGGCACGGACTGGGCACAGGCGGGGAAAAATGGTAAAGAAGTCAGGCTGAAACACACACACACGCGCGCACACACACACACACACACACACACACACACACACACCTTTGCTTTGTGGACTCTCTTCATTCACTTTCCCAAGTAGATCAGGTTACAGTTAAAAACCAGCTCAGGTTTGTGAAAAAGGAGCCAGGTCCCCCTCCGCCCTCCTCAAGTTAAGATGCGAGACGCGCCACAAAGACTAGAATACACCCTGTAGTACACACACATTCCACTGGAGTATTAATTACCAAAAAAGGCCCCAAAACTGTTTGGAGAGAAAACTGATGACACAACTTTTAATACTTTCAGTTGTATTTATACATTCTTTATCAACCAAAATGTTTCTTTATTGTTTTTAAAGGGAATGTTCGGCTCTTTTGAGGTATAGGCTAAAACTGCACATCATCAAGTGACACATTTACCAAAATCTTTTGACATAAAAAAAGAAAAAATTGTCCCTTATTAATGCAGTTATGATCATCCTTCTAAATACAAAAACTAACCCCAGATTTAGAGAATGTTCATTTTTGTAATGTTGTATATAAACTTTTGTAAATGAGAATTGGCTTGCAATATTTAACTGTTATGAGATACTTTACATACGTATATAAAAATAACAGACAGTTAAGATTATCCAATATATTTCTATACGTTAAATTCTCCAAATAATTAAAGATAATTTGTTATTCCTTTGTCCAAAAACAAAATTAAGTAAATTTTCTCAGTATTTTATATTGTTGCCATTAAACTTTCTGATTTGGATTAATATCAATATATTTCTATACGTTAAATTCTCCAAATAATTAAAGATAATTTGTTATTCCTTTGTCCAAAAACAAAATTAAGTAAATTTTCTCAGTATTTTATATTGTTGCCATTAAACTTTCTGATTTGGATTAAATGTTTTGGGTTTCCTTCCACAAGTCTAACAAAAGCTTTCTGACATTTTCCCCACACTGCTGGATTCTGGACTTCCTGACCAACAGACCTTAGACTGTCAGGATCCACAACATCATCTCCTCCTCCATCACCCTCAGAACTGGCTCGCCTCAGGGCTGTGTACTGAGCCCCCTCCTGTTCACTCTGCTGACATATGACTGCTCCCCCAGTTTGCCATATAGTGAAGTTTGTGGACGACAGAGCAGTAGTGGGACGCATCACGAACAATGATGAGTCCAAATACAGAGAGGAGGTGTAACACCTGGTGCAGTGGTGCAGAGACAATAATCTCTGCATCAATGTGAAGAAGACCAGGGAGATGGTGGTGGATTTCAGAAGGGACAAGGATCCTCTTCATCCCCTACACATCAGAGGAGCAGCTGTGGAGGTGGTCTCCTGCTACAGGTACCTGGGTGTGCATATACAGTACTGTATCCAGTTAGCTCACCTGGAGAGCCAACACTTCCTGTCTGGTCAAGAAGGCCCACCAGCATCTCTACTTCCTCAGGAAGCTGTGGGGAGCTGGACTTGGGAGCTCTATCCTGAGGACCTTCTATCACTGTGTGGTGGAAAGGGTTCCCTGCACCTGCATCACCGTGTGGCACGGCAGCTGCCCTGCTGCTGAGAGGATGGATCTGCAGAGGGAGGTGAAGGCTGCACAGAAGACTGTGAGGAGAAGCCTTCCCACCACCTCAGACTTCTACATTTCACGATGCAGGGGGAGGGTGCTCCACATCATGAAGGACTCCACTCATCCTGCACACACCTAAATGCAGAACGAACAGATTAAAAAACTCCTTCATCCCCTCAGCTATTGGATTTTTAAACAAAAACTAGGTTTTAAGCTTATCTCCTTTTGCATATTTTTATCTTGGAAATCTTAACTTCATGTTTTTAAGGATGAATAGTTTGCTTTTTTATGCTGTACCTTTTTAGTAATGCTTTATGTATTTTGTTTTGATGGTACTTTTTATTCTGTTTTATAGCTGTATGAATGTGCTGGCTGTCTCACCACCTCTACCTGTTGTAGATGAATTGCCCCTTGGGGACCTAATAAAGTGAACTTGAACACACACACACACACACACATATATATATATATAAATATATATAAATATAAATATATATATATATAATATATATACGCTTTTGTATTTACAAAGTATTTATTTGTTATTTTTTAGGCTTCTTGATAGGACTTGAGTCTGACTTTTGTACCATAAACATGAAAATGTTAGCTGGTATGACAATAAAAAATCCTTGAATCCTTAATGTACTGCAAATAGTACTTCCTTAATGTTTTTTTGTTTATGTTTTCTGATCTACTTTATGTTGACAGTATTTATCACAAAATTATGTTTAAATGGAGTCATAGGGCCATCTATGCTTTGAGTTTTTTTTTATAGGCCTACTTGATTTTCATCAGTGACGTCAGCCTTGTCACATGTGGTTAAAACATTTATTTGGACTTCCTGCATATATTTTCTAAATCTTCTTTGTTTTATTTTGAGGTTCTGTGGGTGTGGAGGTCTGTGGTCTGCGTGGGCCTCACAAATGCATGTACCGGTACAACCAATGCGACGTGCAGTTTTAATTTGGTGACAGCAGGGGGCAGCATAACAGCATAATTCTTATCAGGACGTGAAGGAGGAGGTACGGAAGAGTTGCTCTACTCTTCCGTAATGAGACGTTTACCGGTATTTTTTTTTATTTGTCATATATCTCCAAGTATGTTGTTATTTTTGTTGGATTTGTTATCGATGGAAATAAATTTATACTATACATTGATTTTATGAATGTACTTTTTAAGCATCACTTCTGCTCATACGGAGCATTTCATTAACTTTGTGTTAACCTCGCTTATGACAAATAAACACAACTTGAACTTCATTATTGATTTTATTTTTGTTCTAATATATTAGTAAGATGTCAGACTTATAACAGAGCTACTGTATGAAACATTTATTGTTTATTAAACAATATTTTCACCTAAACCTTTAACGTTTTAAAAGCTTTTAAATAAAACTTTAATAAATAAATAAAAAAAGAACAAACAAACAAGAAACCTATCATTTCAGATATTTATCTAGTTTAATTCATTACAAATACTAACGCAAAAGTAGAATCTAAATGTGTCTCAAGAAACTATAGGTAAAGATTTATTTTAAATAAAATCCGAAAAACCAAAAGATGGCCCGACAACGTGATGACGTCACACAAGCTGTCCGCGGCGTTCATGTTGCTAGGCAACGTCAGGTACTTTGGATTTGCAGGACGGCGGCGGAATGCTTCGGTCCGGAGACGGGCTTTGATCTCATGTCACGCCACGCCGTGTCATGACGTCACATGATGCCACGCTATGTGACGTAGGTGGTCCTTTGATCTTTTGACTCCCCGTTGTTATAAAAGGGGCTGAAAATTCCGTTGCTCTCATATTTGAAGAGCTGCACACTTCAAGAGTTGCACACTGCAAGAAGTCCTGTTTTCTTCTGGGAAGTTATTTCCAAGATTCAGTTTTTAGCACTTCATTAAGGAAAGTACACAAAATGTTTGTGGTGTTAGGCCTTGCTTCATACTTTCTCAGCCCGCACGAAACTGTGGCTGAAAATGATGTGGCCTCTGAGGAGACATCTCCTCAGAAAACAACTTTACCTTCGGGCAAGTCTGTGATTGAAGACACAGACCGTGGACCAGAGACATATCCTGTCCTCGTGGGACCAGAGATGTCTCCTTCTGTCCTCGTGGGACCAGAGATGTCTCCTTCTATCTTAGTGGGACCAGAGATGTCTCCTTCTATCTTCGTGGGACCAGAGATGTCTCCTTCTATCTTCGTGGGACCAGAGATGTCTCCTTCTATCCTGGTTTCAGGTATTGAGTCTCACTGTGACCCTGTGGCTGCAGTGGAACCATATCTAAACCGGGCCAGAGGAGGAAACAAACCTGGCGTTCTTGAACCACGTGCCCGTCCACGTGCACGTGGCCGTCCACGTGCCCATCCCGTTGGACCAGAGATGTCTCTTGTCCTCGTTAGACCAGAGACGTCTCCTTCTGTCCTCTTTGGACCAGAGATGTCTCTTTCTGTCGTTGTGGATCCAGATATCTTCTTCTGTCCTCGTGGGACCAGAGATGTCTCCTTCTGTCCTTCTTGGACCAGAGACGTCTACTTCTGTCCTCGTGGGACCAGAGACATCTACTTCTGTCCTCGTGGGACCAGAGATGTCTCCTTCTGTCCTCCTTGGACCAGAGACCTCTACTTCTGTCCTCGTGGGACCAGAGACATCTACTTCTGTCCTCGTGGGACCAGAGATATCTACTTCTGTCCTCCTGGGACCAGAGATGTCTCCTGTCCTTGTGGGACCACATCTCCTCCTGTCCTGGCTTCAAGTATCAAGTTTCACACTCACCCTGTCGCACCAACTTTAAACCAGGCCAGAAGAGGAACCTCCTCTTCCGTTCCTCGACCACGTAACCGTCTACGTGTCAAACCACGTGATCCTCTATCAAACATCATACCAAACAGTGAATTAAGAGTGTTATTCATTGCATTTGCTGTCATTTGTTGTGGTGTTTACTGTTGGAGACTTTTTGGAGTTGTGTACAACATTCTTTTCTCCTAGCATGTCTGTTACAACTCTTTGGTTTCGGGTTGTCGAGTTGGCGCCAACACTAAGCACGATGAGACAGAGTTTTGTGTTGGGGCCTAACAGCATGGACCTCATATGTTCTTCTTGTGTACCCATGGGTTTTCTCCGGGTACTCCGGTTTCATCCCATAAAAAAAAAAAAAAAAACACATGTAAATCATGAGTGAGGACAGAAGATACAGAGGACAGTGTGAGATGGAGGAAGATGTTCTTCGGGTGCACCCATGGGTTTTCTCCGGGTACTCCGGTTTCATCCCAAAAAAAAAAAAACACGGGTAAATCATGAGTGAGGACAGAAGATACAGAGGTGAGACAGTGTGAGATGGAGGAGGAAGACTTTCTGTGGCAACCTTTAAAGAGGAAGAGCCGAAAGAAGAAGGTCTTGTCTTTAATGGGGTTTGATCAGCACCAAGGCCCAGCACGAGACAAGAGTCTTGTGTTGCCTTTCTGCATGGACCTCATGTTCTTCGGGTGCACCCATGGGTTTTCTCCGGGTACTCCGGTTTCTCCCTTAAAAAAACACACAAAAAAAAAAACACAACAAAAAAAAAAAAAAACAACAACAAAACAAACAGACAAACAAAAAGCAATTAACAACAAACAACAACAACAACAACAACAAACAAGCGCTCAATACAAAAAACAACTGGACTTTATTTAAATAAAATAAAGTCCAGTTATTAACCCCTCCCTGGGCTGCCACCTTACCGTGGTGGAGGGGTTTGAGTGTCCCAATGATCCTAGGAGCTATGCTGTCAGGGGCTTTATGCCCCTAGTAGGGTCACCCAAGGCAGACAGGTCCTAGGTGAGGGACGAGACAAAGCGCAGCCCACAAGACCCCTTATGATGAATAATATAAATGGAAACAATGTTCCCTCGCCCGGACGCGGGTCACCGGGGCCCCACTCTGGAGCCAGGCCCGGAGGAGGGGCACGTTGGCGAGCGCCTGGTGGCCGGGCTTTCACCCATGGAGCTCGGCCGGGCACAGCCCGAAGAGGAGACGTGGGTCCCCCTTCCCATAGGCTCACCACCTGTGGGAGGGGCCAAAGGGGTCGGGTGCATTGTGGAATGGGTGGTGGCCGAGGGCGGGGACCCTGGCGGTCTGATCCTCGGCTACAGAAGCTGGCCATTGGGACATGGAATGTCACCTCTCTGGTGGGGAAGGAGCCTGAGCTAGTGTGTGAGGTTGAGAGGTTCCGGCTAGAAATAGTCGGACTCACCTCAACGCATGGCTCTGGCTCTGGAACCAGTTTCCTTGAGAGGGGTTGGACACTCTTCCACTCTGGAGTTGCCCCTGGTGAGAGGCGCCGAGCAGGAGTGGGCATACTTGTTGCCCCCCATCTTGGTGCCTGTACGTTGGGGTTCACCCCGGTGAACGAGAGGGTAGCCTCCCTTCGCCTACGTGTGGGGGGACGGGCTCTGACTGTTGTTTGTGCCTATGCGCCGAACGGCAGCGCAGATTACAGAGTCAGAGTCAGAGTCAGAGAGTCTTTATTGTCATTTGCACCGCATGTGGTACATGAGATGAAAACGAGATTATGTACACGAGGTCCCAGTTACATCCAACAACAAATGAAAGAGAAAAACAGTAATAACATCGAGAACTAACTAAGAAAAACATCAACTAGTAATACACTAAGCCTAATATAGTGGGAATAAACAGCAGCACGAACATGAGTTTGTATGAGCAGATGGTCACAGATGGTCACAGATGAACACAGCAACAAGAAAACATATCAGCATCACCATGATGTGATATTTTGCAGTGTTTATTTTAATTTTATTTTTATTTATTCATGAGTCTAACAGCCTCAGGGTAGAAGCTGTTCCTCAGTCTAGTGGTTCTACACTTGATGCTCCTCAACCTCCGTCCTGAGGGGAGTGGGGCAAAGAACCCACCCTTTTTGGAGTCTTTGGAGGGGGTATTGGAGGGTGCGCCTCCTGGGGACTCCCTTGTTCTGCTGGGGGACTTCAACGCTCACGTGGGCAATGACAGTGAGACCTGGAGGGGTGTGGTTGGGAGGAACGGCCCCCCTGATCTGAACCCGAGTGGTGTTCTGTTGTTGGACTTCTGTGCTCGTCATGGATTGTCCATAACGAACACCATGTTCAGGCATAAGGGTGTCCATATGTGCTCTTGGCACCAGGACACCCTAGGTCGTAGTTCAATGATCGACTTTGTTGTCGTCTCATCTGATCTGCGGCCGCATGTCCTGGACACTCGGGTGAAGAGAGGGGCGGAGCTGTCAACTGACCACTACCTGGTGGTGAGTTGGCTCCGATGGTGGGGGAGGATGCCGGTCAGACCTGGCAGACCCAAACGTATTGTGAGGGTCTGCTGGGAACGTCTGGCAGAGTCTCCCGTAAGACGGAGCTTTAACTCCCACCTCCGGGAGAGCTTTGAACACGTTCCGAGGGAGGCGGGGGACATTGAGCCCGAGTGGGCCATGTTTCGCGCCTCTATTGTCGAGGCAGCTTATCGGAGTTGTGGCCGCAAGGTTGTTGGTGCCTGTCGTGGTGGCAACCCTCGAACCCGGTGGTGGACACCGGCGGTGAGGGATGCTGTCAAGCTGAAGAAGGAGTCCTATTGGGCCTTTTTGGCCTGTGGGACCCCGGAAGCAGCAGATAGGTACCGGCAGTCCAAGCGGCATGCGGCTCGGGTGGTTGCTGAGGCAAAAACTCGGGCGTGGGAGGAGTTCGGAGAGGCCATGGAGAATGACTTCCGTACGGCTTCGAGGCGATTCTGGTCCACCATCCGGCGTCTCAGGGGGGGAAAGCGGTACGCGACCAACACCATTTATGGTGGGGATGGCGTGCTGTTGACCTCAACTCGGGATGTTGTGAGTCGGTGGGCGGAATACTTCGAAGACCTCCTCAATCCTACTGGCACGTCTTCCACTGAGGAAGCGGAGCCTGGGGACTTTGGATCGGGCTCTCCAATCTCTGGTGCTGAGGTCGCCGAGGTGGTTAAAAAGCTCCGCGGTGGCAAGGCTCCGGGGGTGGATGAGATTCGTCCTGAGTTCCTTAGGGCTCTGGATGTTGTGGGGTTGTGTTGGCTTACGCGACTCTGCAATATCGCGTGGACATCGGGGGCAGTTCCCTTGGATTGGCAGACTGGGGTGGTGGTTCCCCTATTCAAAAAGGGGGACCGTAGGGTGTGTTCCAACTATAGAGGGATCACACTCTTAAGCCTCCCTGGTAAGGTCTATTCAGGGGTTCTGGAGAGGAGGGTCCGTCGGATAGTCGAACCTCGGATTCAGGAGGAGCAGTGTGGTTTTCGTCCTGGTCGTGGAACACTAGACCAGCTCTACACCCTCAACAGGGTCCTGGAGGGTGCGTGGGAGTTTGCCCAACCAGTTTACATGTGCTTTGTAGACTTGGAAAAGGCATTCGACCGCGTCCCTCGGGGGGTTCTGTGGCGGGTACTCCGGGAGTATGGGGTACCAGGCCCATTGATATGGGCTGTTAGGTCCCTGTACGACCGGTGTCAGAGCTTGGTCCGCATTGCCGGCAGTAAGTCAGGCTCGTTTCCGGTGAGAGTTGGACTCCGCCAAGGTTGCCCTTTGTCACCGATTCTGTTTATAACTTTTATGGACAGAATTTCTAGGCGCAGCCAAGGTGTTGAGAGGATCCGTTTTGGTGGCCTTAGAATCGCTTCTCTGTTTTTTGCAGATGATGTGGTCCTATTGGCTTCATCAGCTCGTGATCTACAGCTTTCGCTGGAGCGGTTTGCAGCTGAATGTGATGCGGCCGGGATGAGGATCAGTTCCTCCAAATCCGAGGCCATGGTCTTGAGCCGGAAAAGGGTAGCGTGCCCTCTCCGGGTCGGGGAGGAGGTCCTTACCCAAGTGGAGGAGTTTAAGTATCTCGGGATCTTGTTCACGAATGAGGGAAAACTGGAGCGTGAGATCGATAGGCGGATAGGTGCAGCGTCCGCAGTGAAGCGGGCGCTGTACCGGTCTGTCGTGGTGAAGAGAGAGCTGAGTCAAAAGGCAAAGCTCTCAATTTACCGATCGATCTACGTTCCCACCCTCATCTATGGTCATGAGCTTTGGGTTATGACCGAAAGAACAAGATCTCGGATACAAGCGGCTGAAATGAGTTTTCTCCGCAGGGTGGCTGGACTCTCCCTTAGAGATAGGGTGAGAAGCTCGGTCATCCGGGAGGGACTCGGAGTAGAGCCGCTGCTTCTCCACATCGAGAGGAGCCAGTTGAGGTGGCTCGGGCATCTGGTTAGGATGCCTCCTGGACGCCTCCCTGGTGAGGTGTTCCGGGCATGTCCCACCGGGAGGAGACCCAGAGGAAGACCCAGGATACGCTGGAGGGACTATGTTTCTCGGCTGGCCTGGGAACGCCTTGGGATTCCCCCAGAGGAGCTGCTCCAAGTGGCTGGGGAGAGGGAAGTCTGGGCCTCCCTACTTAGGCTGCTACCCCCGCGACCCGACCCCGGATAAGCGGAAGAAAATGGATGGATGGATGGATGGAAAGTCCAGTTGTTTTTTGTATTGAGCGCTTGTTTCTGATTTTATCATGTCCTGGACGACTGAGAATCTTCACCAGCAAACAACAACAAACAAACAAACAAACAAACAAAAAGCAATTCAAAAATATATAGATCAAAGCCAGCAAGGAGCTCAGTGTCCCTCACCCAAATGTGGCTGACTGTGCCCATCCATGCATGGGGCCTGGTCAGGCTCATCCTGAATGAGCTACATGGGTTCCCCTTCCTGTGGGCCCACCACCTGCAGAAAGGTCCATATGGTGCAATGTGGAATGGGACGAGGGTTCTTGGCGCTCTGAACCTGGCTTACAAAAGATTGCTTTTGAGACTTGGAATGTCATCCCTCTCATGGAAATGGAGACTGCACTTGTTTGTAATGTGTAGATGTATCAACTACATATGTACATATGATGGTCCTCCACTTTGCATGTGTAAAGCCATGCTGGGAACTCAACAGCAGACTGGTTTGAAACACATTGCCAAGTAATAGAAAAATATCAGTTGAAAAAGACAAATTACATATATACGTGAAAGGTTCAATGACATAAGACATTATGTCTTTTACAACCAACATGTCCATATCATCCCAATCCTTAGATCTTTTATCAGAATTTTTTTTTGTGACCATCATTTCATCTTTATCAGTTTCATATAGAAACATAGTATTTTTATGATCATTAAGTAAGTAGCTCACGTTTTTATCAACTTTTGGTATTGTTTTTGCCAGGTTTGATCCCACATACAAAATAGTCATTAAATTAATTTACAATTTCATTGTTATCATATATTTCATTACCACTTTCACAAAACATCGTGATAAAGTTCCTTTCTTGTGTTTATTCAGAACATTATTTATAACTCGCCATGTTGATTTTATTTCACCATTTGTTTTGTTTTGTTGTTCACTATAGTGTTGTGTCCTGCAATTGCATAAGATGGACAGCAGGGGAACCTCCGAGTAGGGAGAGAACAGGATGTGGAGAGGAGAGAAGAAGAAGTTGAGAAGTGCTGAATAAAGCATGGTGTTCGTAACGGAGCTACGTCTGCAGTGGTCTGATTCTACTCTTACATATTAGCAACACCACAACATTGGCGACGAGGATGGCTCTTTCTGTACCTTTGCCTGCTCCATTCATGCTGTGCCCAGGTGAACCGGCGATACCGTTTCCAACATGGCTAAAGATGTTCGACAACTACATGCTAGTAATAGCCGCATCGGGAGACGACTGGCCTGATGCTAGAAAGCGCACGGTTCTACTCCATGCGTTGGGTACAGAAGGCCAAAGGCTTTTCTACAGCCTGCCGAATACTGGGACCACGTTCGCTACTGCTATTACTGCCCTTAAAGAACATTTCGTCCTGAAGGTGAACATCATTGCTGAACGTCACAAGTTTCGACAACGTGCACAGAGGCTGGATGAAAAGGTACAACAATTCTTAGCTTCTCTGTGTGAGTTAGCTGCCACATGTGACTTTGGAAACATGGAGGAACAAATGCTACGTGATCAACTGATAGAGCGTGTTGCTAATACTCGCATCAGAGACAGATTGTTACTTGAACCAGAGCTAACTCTCACTAAAGCTACCACGTTGGCGCTACAAATTGAGAGTGGATTAATAATAATAATAATAATAATAATTGTCTAATCTTGTCATCTGCGTATGTTTCCCATACACAGACGAAATTCGTCTCTGCATTTAACCCAACCACCTACCAGGCGGTGCAGTGAGCAGCCATAGAAGGCGCTCGGGGAGCTGGAGAAATAGGTGTGCACTCATAGACACCCCAAGATGTGTAGTGGCCGGGACGCGAACCCGCGTCCTTCGGGTCCCAAGTCAAACGCCCTAACCACTACAAGAGATGCTAACGTACTTTCTGATGCTACCGCTGCTAGCATTTCTGTTCCCGTGAGGCCGTACTTTCTGATGCTAACTGTTACCACCCGTTAGGACCAAAACATACAAAGTGGACACTGACACAGAAAAAGAATTATAACAAATTTTATTAAACTAAAGCCACTCCAAGCTGGCAAGTTCCTCCCAGGCTTCTCACCAAGACTGGAGCGTCCTCTCCTGGATCAACGTCCAAAGGAAAAGAAAATTAAGAAAAAAGTACAAACAAATGTTGGACTGGTGAGTGAGGCTAAAAATAATAAAACGCCACCCAGGTCGACCCAATCCTATACAGGACCGTCGTGTCTCCCCAGGCAACGATCTACCTCGCCAAAAGTCCCTTAAATAAACAAAACACGAGAACTGGACTACCTACACCCACATAGTCAAAAGTACAAAATAAAATGAGAAAGAGAAAAAGGTAACAGTCCCTCACTGTTAACCCCAGCTGTCCCCCTCTTGGACGGCTGCCCAAACACTGCCCTCAGTGTCTCCTAAAGTTTAACTCAAACAGGCCTCAGTGGCACAGTTCCACACTTCCTAAGTTTAAGCCAAAGATTCAACTGGCGCTTAAGGTGCTTCTACCCAAGCAGGTCTCTAATTAATAACTAGAGTTGTTTTAAGAGCTTAAACAGCTCAACTACTTAAGCAACCCGTTTTTAGGCTTTAAGAGCACACACCAGCTTACCCTAACTTAGTGCTTCTCAATTATTTTCTGTTAAGCCTACTGGAGGTGATGTGGTGGATTTCCCTGAAGAACACAAAGAGGCAAAAAAGAGAGTTAATAAGATTATAACTTTAAATTAAAAAAGTTATATAGATGATAATATTAATAAAACAACAATACCTCTTCTTGAACGGTTGTTATGATGCGGCTAAATCGCTCGGTCATCATCATCATCATCATCAGAGCTCCAGGGCTTGTTGACATCAGTTTTATTTTTTTCATAAAGTGCTGAACTTTTTTACTTTCGGTTCTGGAGCGGAGCTTCAAAACAGTCTGAAGTGTTGACATGATGGATGTTGTGACGGAGCTCACCAGCTTTAAAGCCTGCACATCAACCCAGAGCTTTAAAAACTTCTACAGCTGCGATTGTGATCTGGACCGTTCTGATTTACCTGATGGAAGTTTAAATGCTGCTGTTAGCGGTGTTGCAACAAGCTGCTCTTCTTGCTTTTAGAAGAGACGTTCACATTGGGATGAAGTTGTTTCAAGTCCGTTAACAAATTAGACGTGTTGAAAAAAAAAAGTGTTGCAACTGCAGCTCTAATCTTGTTTGTTCTCTCGTGGCGAAGCGCTCCGCTTCTCTGCATGTCCGCACCAGTCTGCGTGAAACAACAGCTTTGGACTTGCGCTCGTCTTTTTAAACAAGGAAGCCATAACTTTCCCAAACAGGACACCACAGCTAGAAGCTAATGCTACGCGTGCTACAGATAATAGCGCTGTGCTGAAACACGCCTAAGAATTTTAATTCCATGGCGCAATAAGAAAATTCAAAACTGGGTCACAAGAGCCCGGGCCCCCTCAGGCATCTCATTGCGCCCCCCCAGGGGGGCGCGTCCCACTATTTGAGAAACAATGCCCTAACTCCAACAAGAGCAGGTCAACAACAACCAGGGAGAGGTGGAGATCTCTCAGAGTTATTCAACACAGCCCAGTGGCTGTGCTCAACCAACAGTTACCTGAAAGTGTCTTTTCAGCAGTTCCAGTGAACTCAGCTGACTTCTCACACTTTCTAACAGGCTTCAATAAGCCACCACTCGTTCACCAAGCCTTACTTGTTACAACAAGCCTCCACTAGCTTACACTAGCCTTCACTACACACAACTCTAGTAAACACTAGAGCTGCACATGAGCAACCCTTTTGCTCCACATGTACTGTTTAAGCAACACAGTCATTTAAAGCCTTAGCTCAACACAAAGTGGTCAGAGTGGGTGGAGAACACTCTGGAACACACACACATGCAGCATACAACTGCTTTGATCAAAACTTGGTTTTACCTGCAACATGACCCCAAGTAGGGCTGAACGATTTTGGAAAATAATCTAATTGCGATTATTTTTCTATAAATTGCGATTGCGATTTAAAATGCGATTATTTTTACTGGTTCTGTATTAATTCATATCACTAACGACACAACTGTTTTTTTTTTAATCAGATAATTAATGCGCTTTTTCACGCAGAACGTTAGCTTGCTGAGCTAGCTGCTAACCGGGCACCGTCAAAACAGACCCGGCGGTCACATGACCAGCTCGCGCTCAGTCTCGGTGTCTCAGCGTCTAAGCTCAGATACACGTTTAAATGAGCTAACTTACCTGAATTTATAACTTTTATGACTTCTGTCGAGCCTGAAGCAACAGTGTTGGAGCACAGTCTCCTCCTCCGCCCTGCTCTGTTTTGCTCGCTCAGCTGAGCTCCTGCTGCTCGGCGCGGCCACTACTAAGTCACGTGACCAGCTCGCGGTCTCGGTGTTTCAGCCTCTAAGCTCAGATTCACGTTTACACAAGCTAACTTACCTGAATTTATAACTTTTATGACTTCTGTCGAGCCTGAAGCAACAGTGTTGGAGCGCAGTCTCCTCCTTGCTCCATTCAGAGCTGCGCGCGGCCAGAGCGGTTCACTACCAAGTCACGTGACCAGTCAAATCGCAGCCCGTGCGATTAGAGAATCGCGTTTTAACATATCGCGAGATAATCGCAAATGCGATTAATCGTTCACCCCTAATCCCAAGTAGTTCCAACAAGCACTCTTGCTTGCGTCTACCAACCTCAGTTGGCAATCTCAACCTCACATTTGCTCTGTGCAAGGCTCCACAGTGTTCAGGTCTCAGCTCAGACTATTTAAAAGGCTGAGAGCAAACAGGTGTTTCACTTGAGCTAATCAAGCCTGATTAGGCTGAGAGAAAAAAGTGCAGCTACAGGCTGCTTGTGCTTTCTTTAGCAGACTGTAGCCAACCTAAACACAACAATGATGTTTTAAAAAAAACTCTGAACCCCCTCAGGTTCATAACACCCCTACCGAAAGTTATTTTGTATGGGGGTGATGTATGTATGTTAGGGGAAAACATCACACATCCACCCATACAAAAAAAAAAAACAGACGGTTAAAATGTAGTGGTCACACCACCTAAATGGACTAAAAACATCATTTAAAAAACTAGTCCATAAAACCGCCAACATTTATTCAACAGTCAAACTCAAAATATTTTAAAACCAAAAAGGCGTCTCTGATCTGACATAAATCTGACAAGCTTTTGTTTTGCTTGACAAATGCTAATGGTGTAGTGGCAGGGCTTTCGACTTGGGACCCGAAGGACGCAGGTTTGCGTCCCGGCCACTACACACCTTGGGGGTGTCTATGAGTGCAAACCTAATTCTCCAGCTCACCGAGCGCTTTCTGGCTGCTCACTGCACCACCTGGTGGTGGTTGGGTTAAATGCAGAGACGAATTTCGTCTGTGTATGGGAAACATACACAGATGACAGACAAACACATTATTATTATTATTATTATTATTATAATTTCTGATGTCGTCAGTCTGTGAAGAAGAGAGTTGACTTTTATTTGCAGACAGGGAGGAATTGTTCTCCATCTCAGCACTGGTCAGTGTTAGACAACTCTCTCCGTTTAGCTGTAGCGATACCTTCTGGTCAACTGTAGCAGATGTTATTTCAGTTATTCTGAAAATACAAGAGAGCGTGTTAGACAATGAGTTATGGTCAACACGATGTGGGAGCATTGTAAGTAACAAGTTGAGTTCTTCAGACTCATCTGCTGCTTCCTGTTGAGGCGCCGGCCCTACGTTGTTCACTACCACTGTCTCTCTCAGTCCTGTGGCTGGAATGGGACATAAAGGAGCAGGAAGAATGGGTATGCGTGTCTTTACCTCCTCTGAGCTCTTCAAGTCCTCTCCTAACTGAACTAGGGATAGTTCAGTTCCAAGCATCAGATGAAGACTGTCCCCCATGTTGATGTTGTCTTTATCTTGCAGTTCCATCAACTGTTGTCTGGACAACAGAAGTTTTGTTTCATCTACTTCATTTGCAAACATTTCCGTTTTTACAGGAACTTGTTTCTCTTCAAGACTCTTCATAAAACTATTGCTTAAGTTGACATCGTCATCAACTCCATCATTGTTATTAGCAGGAGCTACAGGAGAATACAAAGAAACAGAAGGAACTGTTTCTTTTGGGTCCTCAGTCAGGTTCAATGAGACTTCCTCTGCTTCAGAACTGAATAAAAAACATTCACACAGGTTAATGTCAAGTTCATTCAGCTCAAAGTTTTTAAAATCTCCATCTGACTGAACTGGGATTTGTTCAGGTTCAGTTTCATGTTCAGTTTCATGAAATAAGAAGAAACTGTCACCCAATTCGACGTCATCCTCAATCTTCTCCTCCTGAAGACGATGTTCTTGTGGCGCCACCTCCTGTAGAAGTGTGAGAGGCTCACCTTCTTGAATGCAAGGCTCTGGTGTCGCCTTTAGATGACACACAGTGGCACACAAACGATGCTTTTCCAGTTGCTTTTTCAGTTCAGCATGGAGCTTGATTTCTCTTTTTGACTCCAATCTTTCTTGTTCCAACTCTCTCAGCAACTCCTGTCTTTCTTGCTCCAACTCTCTCAGCAACTCCTGTCTTTCTTGCTCCTGATGACATCTCTTCTCTTCCTGAACAGCTTGAAGTCTCTGTCGTTCATTTTCTTCTTGTTCTTGTTCTTGTTCCCGAAGACACTTCTCTTCCTCCTCCAAAGCAGCTTGGCGTTCTTGTTCCTGCTCTTTTAAGAAAGTCTGATGTTTAAGTTGTAGTTCCCTTTTGGCAGTTTCAAGCTGTTGTTCTCTTTGTTTTTCTTTAAACGTAGCTCGCTCCTGCTCAAGAGCAGATCGTTCATCTTCAAGCTTCTTTCTCTCCATGGCAATCAAACGTTCTCTTTCCTCCTCCTTTTCTCTCAAACGCAGTTGCTCATTCATCTCAGGAAATATCCCAAGCTGTTTTAATTCATAAAACAGTACCCACTCTAACCATCCATCATCAGCAAATTTCCTAATGTCAATGTTAAAATGGTTTGCTACACTTAGCTTCTGTTCTTTCATGCAGTCTACAAAGACCTGCACTGTGGGCTGTTCAAGAAAGTTCTTTAATTTGAATGCCATGTTTTGAGCAAAAAAAACAGTAAACAGTTTTTTTAAACAGCTTACCCAAAACAGCTCACCACCAAATGTTCAGCACACAGATGACAGTGAACCAAAATACAAATGCCCTACTGCCCTTGAATGTACCACAAGCAACAGCAGCACACACACACACACACACACACACACACACACACACAGCTGATTACTCAGAGCAATCAGCAACAATGAGAAACTTCAGTCAGCTTCCAACTGCTGAAGTCAAATCCTTCACAAACCTAAGGTGACATTTTTTTTTAAGTTCACACTTTTGACAAGCCCCCTAATTAATGTGAACAGTAGTACTGTCCAACCAAGCAAACACCTTCAGGTACGTCAGCTGTGCACCGCATAGAACACACCGAAACACAGCTCAAGGCTATTTGTGAAACTGCCTGTCACAAACACTCTGTTTTAACTAAATCTAGCTCAGCAACGAGCCCCTCCATTAAATATTTAAGCACCCAAGCTCAAATATTGCACAGTAGGTGCACAGAACACACACAGCTTACCACTACACAAACTAGCTCATGCAAATCCAGCACAACTCCTAAACTAGCTTGTTCATTCAAAACCCAGAGAAATCCTAAACTAACCTACACACTCATTCATTCAAATCCAGCACAACTACTGAATGAAAACTAAACTAACCTCAACAGCTTGTTCATTCACATCCCAGACAACTCCTAAACTAACCAGCTCGTTCATTCATATCCCGGACGAGCCCCCATTTTATATGTTATGACCCGTTAGGACCAAAACATACAAAGTGGACACTGACACAGAAAAAGAATTATAACAAATTTTATTAAACTAAAACTAAAGCCACTCCAGGTTGGCAAGGTCCTCCCAGGCTTCTCACCAAGACTGGAACATCCTCTCCTGGATCAGCGTCCAAAGGAAAAGAAAATTAAGAAAAATGTACAAACAAATGTTGAACTGGTGAGTGAGGCCAAAAATAATAAAACGCCACCCAGGTTGACCCAATCCTATATAGGACCGTCGTGTCTCCCCAGGCAACGATCTACCTTACCAAAAGTCCCTTAAATAAACAAAACACGAGAACTAGACTACCTACACCCACACAGTCAAAAGTACAAAATAAAATGAGAAAGAGAAAAAGGTAACAGTCCCTCACTGTTAACCCCAGCTGTCCCTCTCTTGGACGGCTGCCCAAACACTGTCCTCAGTGTCTCCTAAAGTTTAACTCAAACAGGCCTCAGTGGCACAAGCCCACACTTCCTAAGTTTAAGCCAAAGATTCAACTGGCTCTTACGGTGCTTCTACCCAAGCAGGTCTCTAATTAATAACAAGAGTTGTTTTAAGAGCTTAAACAGCTCAACTACTTAAGCAACCCATTTTTAGGCTTTAAGAGCACACACCAGCTTACCCTAACTCCAACAGGAGCAGGTCAACAACAACCAGGGAGAGGTGGAGATCTCCCAGAGTTATTCAACACAGCCCAGTGGCTGTGCTCAACCAACAGTTACCTGTCTTTTCAGCAGTTCCAGTGAACTCAGCTGACTTCTCACACTTTCTAACAGGCTTCAATAAGCCACCACTCGTTCACCAAGCCTTACTTGTTACAACAAGCCTCCACTAGCTTCTACTAGCCTTCACTACACACAACTCTAGTAAACACTAGAGTTGCACATGAGCAACCCTTTTGCTCCACATGTACTGTTTAAGCAGCACAGTCATTTAAAGCCTTAGCTCAACACAAAGTGGTCAGAGTGGGTGGAGAACACTCTGGAACACACACACACATGCAGCATACAACTGCTTTGGTCAAAACTTGGTTTTACCTGCAACAGGATCCCAAGTAGTTCCAACAAGCACCCTTGCTTGCGTCCACCAACCTCAGTTGGCAATCTCAACCTCACATTTGCTCTGTGCAAGGCTCCACAGTGTTCAGGTCTCAGCTCAGACTATTTAAAAGGCTGAGAGCAAACAGGTGTTTCACCTGAGCTAATCAAGCTTGATTAGGCTGAGAGAAAAAAGTGCAGCTACAGGCTGCTGGTGTTTTCTTTAGCAGACTGCAGCCAACCTAAACACAACAATGATGTTTTAAAAAAAAACTCTGAACCCCCTCAGGTTCATAACACTAACGTTGCTAACGCTTCAGCTCCCGTGAGGGCCTTACAAAAGCAGCCAAAGTCAAGCCGCCGCTGGGACGCGAGGAGAACGCCGCAGGACCATGCTACTTTCACAACTCAAGTTGTTGCCACTACACGCCGTTCCTGCTTCCGCTGTGGAGCCTTCGACCATCTTGCTAACAACCCTGCATGCCCTGCTGCTAAAACGACATGTAACAAGTGTGGTAAAGTGAGTCATTTTTCACGTATTTGCCGTTCGACTCAAAAGGAGGTACGTGAAGTCGTCGCTAATGAAGCCACAGTTCTTTACATGAACAATGCAGTGCAAGACAAGATTCTCTGCACCGTTCAAGTGACTGTTAATGGACGAGGTACAGATGTTGAGCTGATTGTGGATACAGGCTCATCAGTGTCCATTATACCACAAGAGATCTACCACACCTACTTTTATGACTGTGTACTAACTGAACTTACATTTGCTCTTGTTACCTATTTAAAAGAGAAAATTGCTGTGAAAGGGTGCTTAAAAGCTATTATTTTTCATGATGGTATTTCTACTGAAGGTACAGTACTCTTATTGTTGTTCAGTCAGGTGGTGCCCTGCTGGGGTTAGACTTATTTCAGGCATTACAAATTAAGCTTGAGGGACGACAAATTGTTACTGCTACTGCTACTTCTCCTACCTCTATGGTTCAACCAGCTTTAACAAAAACTGTTTCAGAACATTCTCCAGGAACGTCCGTTCGAGAAGTTGGTTATGATAAAAACTTCATACATAAAGTACAGATGTTGCCAAATGCTGTTCCAGTGCAAATAACTAATACTGCTCCACTTACTCCTGTTGAATTTTCTAGCAAACCATGGGAAAAAGTTGCAATTGACATTACAGGTCCGTTTGAAAATGCTAAATGGGACTGCCGTTATGCTATTGTGCTAACAGACTACTACAGCAAATGGCCTGAGGTTGCGTTCGCTCCTACTGTTACTACAGATGTAATAATGTGTTTCTTGAACACTGTGTTCAGTAGGGAGGGTAATCCGATGTATCTTGTTTCAGATAATGGTACTCAGTTTACTTCACAGGCGTTTAGTACTTTTCTGAGAGAGAGAGAGAGAGAGAGAGAGAGAGAGAGAGAGAGAGAGAGAGAGAGAGATACAGCACTTAAAGTCAAGTGTATATTATCCTAAAGCAAATGGTGCTGTGGAAAGGTTTAACAGAGTGCTTAAAGACTGCATACAAACAGCTGAAAGAAGTCACAGCTCATGGAAGGAAGCTGTCACTGAATTCCTTCACAACTACCGAGCTACTCCTCATGCAACCACCGGAGTTACTCCATTTGAACTACTGAGGAACAGAAAGATGCGTACCAAGTTAAACATACTCCCAGTAGAACTGAAGAGCAAAAGCCAAGCTCAAATACAACAGAGGGTGAAACAAAAGCAAAACAAAATGAAGGAATATACTGACAAGAAAATGAGAGCTAAAGTACCAACATTCAACGTGGGTGACACGGTTCGTGTTCGCAGACCGGATCACGTTTCCAAAGGATCTTCCAGATTTACAGAACCACGTACTGTAATAAAGAAAGTTGGTCCAAATACTTTCTTACTGAGTGATGGGCGCAAGTGGAATGCTTCAAAACTTGCACTCTTCCCAAAACAAATCCTACGTGCTTCAGAACAAAATGATGATACTGTACTCGATACATATGCACTGCCAGGAAATACTGATGAACCCCTGTGTTGAGAAGAAGTCAAAGAGATAGAAATGCACCAAGATGGTTGTCAGGTTTTGTAAGTTAGAGTGAAAAAATGTAAACTATTCCTGTTCATACTGTTCTGTAAGACAAGTAAATTTACTACTGTTCATACTGTAATGCAAAGGGTTAAAAGGGTAAACTTTCATATTACTGTTGGCTTACAGAAATAATAATTTGATTACTTTGATTTTCTGCTGTCAAGTACATTGTACAAAATTACATGTAAGTAATTGTTTCAGGAAAAGGGAAATGTTGTGTCCTGCAATTGCATAAGATGGACAGCAGAGGAACCTCCGAGTAGGGAGAGAACAGGATGTGTAGAGGAGAGAAGAAGAAGTTGAGAAGTGTTGAATAAAGCATGGTGTTTGTAACGGAGCTACGTCTGCAGTGGTCTGATTCTACTCTTACATATTAGCAACACCACAACATATAGTATTCCCTCTTTTGTTTCCTTATGATTCCCACCAATTTGTTTTTGTACTTTTTGTATTTGTTTTCAGCCTCAGGAGTATGCTTCAAAAAACAAGAGTACAAATAGTTTGATAAGTCTCAATCTGGTCATCTGGACAGTTTCTTTTAGTCGAAACGTTTCACCCTCAGTCCAGAGGGCTTCCTCAGTCAGAGTTCCAGCACACTGATCTTCCCCCACCAGGCTGTAAACAACTTATGTGGACCAACCAGTTTGCTGGAGCCAAGATGGTTTCTGGGGGCCGTCCTGTCCCTCGTCGACTCCTCCCAGGCAGGCAAGTACAAATAGTTCCTTTTTTTTGCAAGTGTTTCTCAGTCCTGTTGTCATCCATGGATGATCAACAGTACCTTTTTTTACATAATTTTTTTGAACACAATTTTTCTTATACAACACATTTAAAATATTCATAAACTCATTGTATGCTTTGTTCACATCTTCAACATAGACATCGCTCCAATTTTGTTTTGTTAAATAATTTTTTAGTCTATTTAATGCTTTAATTGATGTATTTATTATTGTTTTCTTCTCTGCAGTTATATTTAGGCCCGAGCAGCTAAGCGCTGCGAAGGCCTATTGTAATCGCTCGATTTCTTCTAAATTATTATTATTATTATTTTTTCCGTCACTTCACGCGGCTGTTTGGGGCCTTTAACATATTCAAAAACTTACCAAACTTGACCCAAAATTGTTCCCCAACTAAAATTTTTGGATTCTGGTGTAATCACAAGTGGGCGTGGCCAAACTGCTCTACAGCGCCCCCTAACGTGAGTTGGGAGAAACCGTAGGTCGTACAGATCTGAAACTCGGTACATAGCACTGTAAGATCTAATTAGTTGACCTTACTTAAAAAAAGTACGCAAACTCGTTGCCTCAAAAAAATTAAGCAAAGTAGTCTTAAGATTAGTGAGTAAGAAAAGCTAATCTTTTTTAAGTTTGCAGTACTAAATCAAGTAGTACAACTGATACAAAAAAAGTAAGTTCAGATAACTCATTAGTCATGCTTAGTGTTAACTTATTTTTTTTAATTTGTGTGGACTGATGTAAATTTAACCCCACTTAGAATTACTAAATACCTACAACTTACTACCAACTCATTTTTTTTTCAGTTAAATTAAATAAATAAATTTCCTAAATGGGTACTTGGTCCTTCCCCTCTCTGTAATTTCCTAGCTATTTTTGCTGTTAAAGGAGCTGTGTGTAACTTTTCTAACAATATATTTTTTAACATATTTCTTCACTCTGTCACGACCTCCTGACATACTGATTTTAGACAAGTAATCTCTGAAAAAAACTTGTCCCCTTGCTTCTCTAAAAGCATTTCTAAAAAGCCAAGGTGACACGCCGTTAACCAGCCAATAAAAACAGAGCTTGAATTTGAATCAGCCAATAAAAACAGAGCTTGAATTTGAATTTTAACAGAGCAAGGGTAACAGAGCCATATTTGGCTCTGAGGGGGAGGGACCAGAAACGTGTCTCTGTTCAAAATTTTCCTAAGTTCCAGCGTGTTCCAGAAATTACATACTGAACCTTTAAATAAAAGGTAAACACACCACAAACATATACTTAAAATTCAGCTGCAATAAAACATTTATTAAATAACTGCATCCTTGACAGTCCAAGAGTGAACAATAACATTTGATATCATTACTTTTCATTCCAATTCACCAATATAAATTTTTTTTTTTTTTTTTACACATGTAATAACCTTACAATAATCAAAAACATTACAATTCTACATCCTATTGCTTGAACGATGCTCTCAGCAACACCAGATGTTTGCAACTGTGCGACAACAGAGGCACACCCGTTCAGTATATTATTGTGGTTGGTAGACGGTGGAGTACTTACAGGAAAGTTTGTAGTGGCCGCCTGTGAAGTAGACGGTTCACTAACTTCATTCTGAGTGTCCACATTGTCAGCAGTATTAGTCCAAGCAGTGTCTCTATAGAAATGAACAAGATGCACCCCAAGAGTTCTGTGCCTTGCAGGGGATGGTCTTGTGATCAATGATGATGTAGTATCTTTGGATGTTGCTCGTTTTCTCCAACACACAGGAGGAAGGGCTGTCCTGGTTGCACACCACCAAGGAAGGTTTCGACACTGGCTCCCATCTTTGACAAAATGTAAAGAGAAATAATAAAAATCATGAAATATAGAACCGCTACATTCAAATAGCTAACAAAGCCAATAAGAAAATGCTTCAGCACAAGATATAGGATCTGAATAACTGAATAAAATGCAGTACGATTTGCATACCTGTAAAGATCTCACAACATGGTCCACAGCTTGACATGAGCTGATTTTTGCACTCTTCCTGTGGCCTTTGGAGGTAGGTGGAAGAAGTTGAAGCTACATTCTGAGTGTCCACATTGTCCGCAGTATTAGTCCAAGCAGTGTCTCTATGGAAATGAACAAGATGCACCCCAACAGTTCTGTGCCTTGCAGTGGATGGTCTTGTGATCAATGATGTTGTATCTTTGGATGTTGCTCATTTTCTCCAACACACAGGAGGAAGGGCTGTCCTGGTTGCACACCACCAAGGAAGGTTTTGACACTGGCTCCCATCTTTGACAAAATGTAAAGAGAAATAATAAAAATCATGAAATATAGAACCGCTACATTCAAATAGCTAACAAAGCCAATAAGAAAATGCTTCAGCACAAGATATAGAATCTGAATAACCGAATAAAATACAGTACAATTTGCATACCTGTAAAGATCTCACAACATGGGCCACAGCTTGACATGAGCTGATTTGTGCACTCTTCCTGTGGCCTTTGGAGGTAGGTGGAAGAAGTTGAAGCTACAGCAGAATGCGTGACAGGTCACAGTCCCAGCCTAGGGGGAAAATAACAGACACATTCAGATAATACACAACTCATATTTAAAAGAGAAGAGAGCCAAATTAACCAGACTTACCTTTATCTTGTGCCATCAATGTTCTCAGTTCATCATGTTCATCCAAAATAACTTGTTCACCAGGTTTAGCCTGGAGAGCATTTCTCACCATCTATAAGATTAAACATGACAAAGTCAGAATTTCCATCAATATTCATCATCATCAGTTTAACAGCAAAATATTTTTGTACGTAATATTTTACATAATTTGTTACAAAAGCTGCACACCTCTTTAGCTGCTTCTCGTTCAGCATGTGTTGTCGTCCCTCCA
>JBBPBX010032311.1:12985-33961 GCA_038048925.1 Garcialebias charrua | reverse complement strand
GGGTGATGGAACAAGAAACAGCAGGATCTAATTTAGATCTGATGCCGTATCAGACTTACTTTTATGTGAGCTGCTCATACCGTGACAAGCCAAGAGCTCTGCCTCAACTCTGCACATGACATCACAGATGGTGCGTTCGGGTGTAAACGGATTTCCCATGATTAAACACAGCTTGAAGTTCAAAATCACTTTTAAAGCAAAATTAAAGTGATTTATCATTTTGTTTGCAAAAACTAACATATTTAAATGATAAAATATATATATTTTGAGCAATTTGATGAATAGTAGAAAAATCACGTCAGTGGATCTTTAACCTCAGCTTGTGCCTCTGACCCAACAGAACCTCCTTCAGCAGCAGAACCCTCTGTGGTTCTCTGACTTCATCAGTCTCTCTCCTGGTTCTGGAGGACTTCTGACCCACTCTTCTTTCCATTGTTGCTTCAGTTCTTTGAGGTTTCTGCTCAGCTCTCTGAAGGTTTCAGGTTCAGGTTCTGGACTCTGACTGATTTGATTTGATGTTATTCATTCATTTTAAAAGAACAATACAAAACAGTTTCATCAGATACAAGAATACAAGTAGGATAAAATGAAAGGAGCAGAAAGAAGATGAAATCTTATTATATCTGCCCCTTATTTATTTCACAGTTTGTTCAACCAATGATAACCTTCAAACTACATCACAAAATGAATAACTCTACTTAATTTTTCTAACTGTAATACACAAACACACTAAGCTACATCATATATAGTTTTTGAGCAAGTCCTTTTTGACCTTTTTCTTAAATGTATACATTGGGCAGCACGGTGGCACAACTGGTAGAGCTGCTGCCTCTCAGCGAGAAGGTTGCCGGTTCAAATCCCGGTCCGGGGCCTTTCTGGGTGGAGTTTGCATGTTCTCCCCGTGCATGCGTGGGTTTCCTCCGGGTACTCCGGTTTCCTCCCACAGACCAAAAAACATGCTTGTTAGGCTGATTGGTGACTCTAAATTGACCCTAGGTGTGAGTGTGAGAGTGGATGGTTGTTTGGTGTGAGTGAGACAGGTCCCTCTTGTAAATGAGTCCCCGTGACTCAACGAGGCTAGCCTGTATAAATAAAGGTTGAATGAATGAATGAATGAATTGATTTTGCATTTTTAACATCACTCTCCAGAACATTCCACAATCCAACTCCCTGAATTGAGGTAGACCGTCCCTTTAAGCTGGTTCTGAATTGTGGTTTGATGAATATCTGTCCCTTTAAGATTGTAATAACTTTGTCTAAATTTCTTTGGATATTTAAAGTGTATCTTTCACTTTAAACACATGTTGTTGCCTTTTCAACCTAACATGTCTAAAACTCCAATTTTCATCAAAAATACGGATCATATCTCAAAATAAAATGTGCTACTACTACCTTTTTTGTCTTCCCTCGCTACTCTGTCTAAAAATAGTGCTCTCAGCGGTAAACCGGAAGTGACATCACAGGAGGGGAACGTTTGTGCTTTAGCTAAGAAAGATATGGGATTGCACCAGGAGGAGGCGACAGATTACAAAGTTGTTTTGACATAAGTATGTCATCTCTGACTATTACATCAAATATCTAGCCAAATAACTTCTAGATATATACTACCTAAAGCAAAAAATGGTTTATATTTACATATAGCCTAAATATAGAGATACAGCATTAATTACACCACTGATGGATTTAACTACTTTAGCCTTAGCTCCCTAAACAATTACTTTTTCCATCCTAAACCACTCAGTGGACACTTTTTCTGCTTTCAGAGTTAATTATACAGGGCTTTTTTACTAAACGATTGCCTGTATAGCACATTTGAGATGAAATTCGATTTTTTTATTCATTTTTGAAGACATGCAACAAGGTCGCGCTAGCATAAAATTAGCATCGTTTTTACTTCCATCTAAAGTCATTCATATCTCCTAAAACCACTCAATGTATATTTCTCCTGCTTTCAGAGTGTAATTATACATGAGTTTTCTACTAAACGATTGCTTGTATAGCACATTTGAGATGAAATTCGATTTTTTATTCATTTTTGAAGACATGCAACAAGGTCGCGCTAGCATAAAATTAGCATCGTTTTTACTTCCATCTAAAGTCATTCATATCTCCTAAAACCACTCAATGTATATTTCTCCTGCTTTCAGAGTGTAATTATACATGAGTTTTCTACTAAACGATTGCCTGTATAGCACATTTGAGATGAAATTCGATTTTTTATTCATTTTTGAAGACATGCAACAAGGTCGAGCTAGCATAAAATTAGCATCGTTTTTCTCTTCCATCTAACGTCGTTCATATCTCATAAACCACTCATTGTATATTTCTCCTGCTTTCAGAGTGTAATTATACATGAGTTTTCTACTAAACGATTGCCTGTATAGCACATTTGAGATGAAATTCGATTTTTTATTCATTTTTGAAGACATGCAACAAGGTCGCGCTAGCATAAAATTAGCATCGTTTTTACTTCCATCTAAAGTCATTCATATCTCCTAAAACCACTCAATGTATATTTCTCCTGCTTTCAGAGTGTAATTATACAGGGCTTTTTTACTAAACGATTGCCTGTATAGCACATTTGAGATGAAATTCGATTTTTTATTCATTTTTGAAGACATGCAACAAGGTCGAGCTAGCATAAAATTAGCATCGTTTTTCTCTTCCATCTAACGTCGTTCATATCTCATAAACCACTCATTGGATATTTCTCCTGCTTTCAGAGTGTAATTATACATGAGTTTTCTACTAAACGATTGCCTGTATAGCACATTTGAGATGAAATTCGATTTTTTATTAATTTTTGAAGACAAAAAGGACCTTTATCACTTCAATGCAACTCAATACAAAACAACAACTTCCGACTATGACGCCCCCTCTACTTTCGTCACTGTCACGTGACTCCAAAACCGCGCGTTTTTTTTAGGCTCAGTTTTTTTTCCCCTGATTTGTGTCTGTAAGGTTATTGGTATTCATTTGGAAAGCAGGGAGGATTATCAAAATTACTTATTACCTCTAAATATTATGTTTCTGCCCAAAAAACTAACATGAAACATACACTTTAAAGGTAATGTGTTATTATGAGCCCTATACATAACTGATAAAATACTATATTCTACCAATTCCTGGAATTTCAATAAATTTAGCTGAAGAAACAAGGTGTTTGATGGGTGACTGAAATGTTTTCTGGTGATTACTCTTACAGCTCTCTTTTGTAAAATAAAAACAGGCTTTGTAATTGTTTTGCACGCTTTTCCCCAAACCTCAATACAATAGATTAAATGTGGAACAATGATTGTGTTATACAACATATACAGAGCTTTATCAATTAAAAAATCCCTGACTTTATATACAGGTACATGAACACACAGCATGACAATCACAAACACCTGGACAACAAAATGGAGGAGATAAGCAAGACAATTAACAGAGAGACCAGGGAGTGTAGGGATGGGGACCCACCACCTGAGAGCAACATGCTTACAACTGTTATCTTGAAGTTCTAGGGTGTAGAGAGCCACAGAAACGGTTATGGTAGGCCGGATTTGGCCCACGGGCCTTGAGTTTGACACATGCGATCTAGTGGTACTAAAAGTAACAAAAGAAGGAAAAAAAACAGCCAAATATGTCAGCAGTTTAGCTAACAGACTTTGGAATGGGTACATTTTGTCCTTGTCAAACCTGTTGAAGAGAACCAAACTATAATAAAATATGCTCAACCAAGTTACATCTCTCTGCTTCTTGGTTATTTCTTTCGGAGCCGTGGGTCTGCTGTTAGCGGCTAGCTCTGTGCTAGCTTCCCCCGGCTTGGCTGGCGCGATGTTGACGTATTCCGCTTCCCAGCTGATTGGACTTAACAACTGCTCCATTCCACCTTCTGTTTCCACCATCAAACAACTGGGACTTCTGCGTAGACCTCATTACATCCACAGAAGCTCTCGAAAGAAAACCGTCTATTTTAGGCAAGCGAGCTCTGACTCGATTGCTACTGTCTGGTCTGAGAGACGTGTCGCACCTCGATTATGTCATCAGAACACTGCGTCTGTAGTCCCTTGTAGTCCACAGCGCACGAAGTGGCAAGGAAAACGTGGAGTGGACTTCAGTCTGCTGAAACCGGTTCAAAAGGCTTCGACACCAACTGGTATTAAATTAGAACTGTTCAATGTGCAGTCACTATCCAACAAATCATGCCTAATTCACAATCACATTCTGGAGAAGAACTTGGACCTCTTGCGTCTTACAGAAACTTGGCATCAACCAGATGTGTACAGTTCTCTAAATGAGGCCTGTCCCTCTGGATACAGTTATCTGCAGGGAGCCTGCAGTACTGGTCGCGGTGGTGGTCTGGCTATAATCTACCGCAATAATTTAAAATCGACACATCTAGCTTCTCAGGACTTTTTCTCTTTTGAAAGTTTGGCCTTCAACCTCAAAGCCCCACTCCTGATGAAGGTTATCTTGATTTATAGACCTCCCAAACCGCATGTTTCATTTAACTCAGAGATGCATGACCTCCTCACTTTTTTCTGCACCTTCCCTGTGAAAACTATTTTTCTTGGCAACTTAAATATCCACATGGACAATTCCTCTTCCCCTTTGGCAACAGATTTTAAGTCTGTTTTGGACTCTCTCAATCTCGCCCAACATGTGGACGCCCCTACGCACAACAGGGGGCACACTCTGGATTTGGTGATTACAGACACTGTACTCATCAATAACTTTTCTGTATATGACCTGGGTGTCTCGGACCACAGTGGCATCTCTCTGGAAGTGCCTTCAACTTCGCCTGCTTCAAACCCAAAACGACCTATCCAGTTCCGGGACTTTAAAAACATTTCCCCCGATGTTCTGTCCGCTGATCTTCACGCCCTGACCGCTGTCAATCATTCATCTGCAAATGACTCTGTGGATTACTACAACCGATCTCTCCAAGAGCTTCTGGACCTACATGCTCCCTTGAAGACAAGACTGGTGTCTTTCTCCCGTTCAGCCCCCTGGTACACTGATGAGCTACGCAGGATGAAGGCAACTGGCCGTGCTATTGAGAGACGTGTAAAATCATCTGGTCTCTCTGTACATAAGCAGGCATACAAAGAACATCAGAAAGCATACGCCTATTCTCTTAAAGAAGCACGCTCCAAATATTATTCCAACATCATCAACACCTGCCCTGGTAACTCTAAACAGCTCTTCTCCACAATAACTCATCTGCTTAATCCCATTAAACAAACTCCTGAGGAATCTGTTCAAAAATGCAACCTGTTCCTTTCATCATTTAAAAACAAAGTTGACACTATCAGATCTCAGCTCCACAACCTCCCTGATCTTCGTTTACCATCTACCCGTCTGCATCCTGGGTCCCTGAGCAGCTTTGATGAAGTTGTTCAGAGTGAGGTGGAGTCCATCATCAAGAAAATGAAGCCTTCATCCTGCGCCCTGGATCCCTTCCCCTCGTCTCTCATAAAATCCAATCACTCTGCAATAAGCCCATTAATCACACAAATAATAAACAGTCTCTACAATCTGGTCATGTTCCACTGCCTCTAAAAACTGCCATCATTAGGCCTCTTCTGAAAAAATCTAATTTGGATCCCGACATTTTTTCTAATTACCGCCCAATTTCCCACCTCCCATTTCTGTCTAAAGTGCTAGAAAAAGCAGTTGCTGCTCAGCTGCAGGACCACCTACAACAACACTCTCTGTATGAGAAGTTCCAGTCTGGATTCAGAGTAGCTCACAATACTGCATTGCTGAGAGTTACAAATGATGTCCCCATGGCTGCGGACACTGGTTATCCCTCCATCCTTGTCCTCCTTGACCTCACTGCAGCTTTCGACATTGTGGACCATAGTATCCTCCTCCACCGTCTTCATGTGGAGGTCGGTCTCTGTGACACTCTCCTGGACTGGTTCAAATCTTTCCTCTCCAACAGGCTGGAATGTGTTAGTCTTGGCAATGCCACTTCCCAGACAGTCGGTGTCTCCTGTGGTGTCCTTCAAGGGTCAGTTCTGGGGTCCCTGCTGTTTTCCCTTTACATGCTGCCTTTAGGTCAAATTATTAATCAGTTCAACATTTCTTTTCACTGCTATGCCGACGATACACAGCTTTACATCAGGACTGGAGCATCCTCATCATCCCCATCTCCATCTTCACTCACTGCCCTCTCTACCTGCCTGGAGGAAATAAGGGCATGGATGAATCAGAACTTTCTTCAATTAAACTGCTCCAAGACTGAGGCCATACTGATTGGCACCCCTCACCAGATACAAACATCAACTTTAACAACAATCTCCTTCTCTGGTCAAGACATCCCCCTCTCCACCTCTGTTACAAATCTTGGAATAAAAATGGACTCTCATCTTACATTTGAAAATCACATTAAGCATCTGTTTAAAACCTGCTTCTTCCATCTTCGAAACATCTCCAGACTTCGCCCATCTCTGACTTTTTCTGATGCTGAGAAACTCGTCCATGCCTTTGTCTCCTCCAGGCTCGACTACTGCAACTCCCTGTTTATTGGAATCCCTGGCAAAAATCTTCAGAAGCTTCAATATATTCAAAACAGTGCAGCAAGGATTTTATTGAGAGCTCGTAAATTTGAACATATTACACCCATTCTCCATAACCTCCATTGGCTTCCTGTCACCTACAGAATTCAGTACAAAACTGCTCTCATTACACACCAATGCTTACACGGAACTTCACCTGACTATCTAAAGGACATTCTTGCACCATATTCATCCACCCGGTCTCTACGATCACAGAACAGTAATCTACTTCACATTCCACGAACCAAATTGAGGACCATGGGAGACCGGGCATTCTGTGTGGCTGCGACCCGCATATGGAACTCCCTCCCTGACTACCTGAGAGCTACACAGTAACTGGTTGACTTCAAAAACGGCTTAAAGACTTTTCTTTTTAAGCAAGTCTATTCTGCCTCCACATGATTCTATCTTTGATCTTGGTTGATATTATTATTGATTTTACTTGATTTTATCACTCTTTTTTTTTAAGCAGGCCTATTCTGCCTCCACATGATTATGTCTTTAATCTTGGTTGATATTATTATTGATTTTACTTGATTTTATCACTTGTTTTATTTGTTGTAGCACTTTGAGATTTTTATTAATGAAAAGTGCGGTATAAATTGAATTCATTATTATTATTATTACATCCAGACTTATTGGGAAAGCCAGAGATGTGATTCAGGTATCACTTCACTGCCAGCCTCAGTCATGACAAGTTAGTTTCTACTGTTTTTGATATTCTGAAACGCAACTTTGGTGAGCTGATATTCTCTAGTTTGCCAATGAGAGACCTTTATAACATCCTGCCTGCTGATGGAGAGACTGCCATGGACTACTGCATCTGATTGAACAAGTCTATTGAAGCAGCTGATGAGTGTTTGCGTAGAAGATGAAGCAGGTAGAGGATCCAGGAGCTGAAGTTGTTACAATGTTCATCAACCATTGTCCTGATCCTGGTCTAGCTCTTTCCTTCCAGCTGAAACCTGTTGAGGAGTGGACTGCTGCTGAGGTCTAGAGTCGCCTTGATAACTATGTTGCGAGTCTTAGGAGGCCAATGGTTACTGCGAACAAGGCCGTTGGTTTGTCTACAGGCCCTGTTGTTCTCTCCTGTCTTCCTTAGCTTGGTGCTCAATTACCCACTGCTGCATTACCAGCCGATGCGACACCATTTGCTGTCCATTTTCCCCTGGCTGCTTTAGCATGTGATCATTCTTCAGCTTCAGGTCCCTTGTATCAGATGCCACAGTAGCATGTTGCTCCACAATCGACACACTTTAAGACTGCAGGTCCATCAAAGCTAAGTTTTTCCTCCTGTTCAGGAGTCGAACCACTTCATCAGATGGCAGAGATGTTTGATAAAGTTCTGTCTTTGTGTGCAGCTTCTCATGCTACAAAACAACATGGTTAACATATGGGGAGTTACACACGTGGTTCTAAACGTCCTCAACATGCTCCATGCAGAGTTTGTTGCTCGGAGGAGCATACAACACACTCGCACTGCAGACTGTTCAGACTATGTCTCAACTGCTTCAGCTCAGGGCACATTAAAAGGAATTGTCCTCAGCCTGCCCATCACGTACCACAGCCATCCTCCCAGTACCCTAGTTTAAACTAGAGAGCCCGTGTGATGAGAGGGGCAGCATGGGCAGTGTGGATACCTCACAAGTACACTAGATGCACACTGTTAATACCGAATGTTGTAATGCTTCACCTGAAGACAGTGAAGTGGTTTTCTTGGGGTCACAGAGAGTTCAGAGGGCTAGTGATTTGTTTTATGCCTCAGTTTCAGTGAGTGAACGATCTACACTGAGGGGTATGTTGGACTCTGGGAGTATGTAATGCCCATTGAGCGTGGAGGTGGAGAACAAACTAAGAGCCACGGGTGTTGATTTGATCCCTCTTGCAGTCCCAGAGAACGTGGTGCTCGTTGGGTGTGGTGGCCTTCTCACGCAGCCTCGATGAATCTATGAGTTGAACATTGAGATTTATGGTTTCAAATTTACAGTACCGACAAGATTGTAATAACTTTGTCTAAATTTCTTTGGATATTTAAAGGTAATGTGTTATTATGAGCCCTATACATAACTGATAAAATACTATATTCTACCAATTCCTGGAATTTCAATAAATTTAGCTGAAGAAACAAGGTGTTTGATGGGTGACTGAAATGTTTTCTGGTGATTACTCTTACAGCTCTCTTTTGTAAAATAAAAACAGGCTTTGTAATTGTTTTGCACGCTTTTCCCCAAACCTCAATACAATAGATTAAATGTGGAACAATGATTGTGTTATACAACATATACAGAGCTTTATCAATTAAAAAATCCCTGACTTTATATACAGGTACATGAACACACAGCATGACAATCACAAACACCTGGACAACAAAATGGAGGAGATAAGCAAGACAATTAACAGAGAGACCAGGGAGTGTAGGGATGGGGACCCACCACCTGAGAGCAACATGCTTACAACTGTTATCTTGAAGTTCTAGGGTGTAGAGAGCCACAGAAACGGTTATGGTAGGCCGGATTTGGCCCACGGGCCTTGAGTTTGACACATGCGATCTAGTGGTACTAAAAGTAACAAAAGAAGAAGAAAAAAACAGCCAAATATGTCAGCAGTTTAGCTAACAGACTTTGGAATGGGTACATTTTGTCCTTGTCAAACCTGTTGAAGAGAACCAAACTAAATACTCTGAAACTCAAACAACTTACTGTATAACAGTTCATGCACCGCTAGTTGGCAGTGTAGTGCAAATATTGCATAACTTGCTGCTACCAATTGTTGAATTTAATTAGCGGATTAGAATTAGCTTCCCCTAATTTTCATAAGACATTAGTGCTTTTGAAATTGCGGACCTAAATAAATTAATCAGTGCTTTAGAAATAGCGGAACTAATTTTTGGATTAGCGTTGCCCACCACTGCCTTCAAGTAATCGCGCGGGGGCGCAATTCCCATAGCAAGTATGTTGCACCTCTTTCCCTTCCTTCAGGGAACATGAGTTATGGTGCATAACTTTCAGTTTGTTGTTCAGTCTGATATCAGGGCACCACCATATTTCAAAGGTGACCACACTGAAACTTTCTCCATCTAGGAATGGGAGGGTTTGATGAGATGTTATCTGTCAAGAATAAAATGCGTGAACCCTGTAGAAATGTGTGAAATCATCGCATCCACTGTTAAATTATGACTATGACCTGTGTGACAGCACCTGGACGCAGCTGGAGAGGACGCTGGCGTGATGTCGCCGTTTCTCATAGCTAAATAGTTATTTTACTGTTGCTATTTTTTTTAGACTTTTTTGGACATTTATCTGGACTTATTTTGTTCAGTGGTTTTTTATTAAGGACTTTACAGACAGCTTAGTTAGCACTTCCTTACCGGAATTTGGGCTGTCTACCTCTTGTCAAACTCCAGCACGAACTTGCTTCAAGAACTACGTAGATGCATTTATTGTTTCACTCACCTACTACCTGTCAACCTCCTGTGTCACCTAGACGGTCCTGGATTTTCTCCTGTGCTCCCCTTCAAAATATGCTCAACCGAGTTACATCTCTCTGCTTCTTGGTTATTTCTTTCGGAGCCGTGGGTCTGCTGTTAGCGGCTAGCTCTGTGCTAGCTTCCCCCGGCTTGGCTGGCGCGATGTTGACGTATTCCGCTTCCCAGCTGATTGGACTTAACAACTGCTCCATTCCACCTTCTGTTTCCACCATCAAACAACTGGGACTTCTGCGTAGACCTCATTACATCCACAGAAGCTCTCGAAAGAAAACCGTCTATTTTAGGCAAGCGAGCTCTGACTCGATTGCTACTGTCTGGTCTGAGAGACGTGTCGCACCTCGATTACGTCATCAGAACACTGCGTCTGTAGTCCCTTGTAGTCCACAGCGCACGAAGTGGCAAGGAAAACGTGGAGTGGACTTCAGTCTGCTGAAACCGGTTCAAAAGGCTTCTACACCAACTGGTATTAAATTAGAACTGTTCAATGTGCAGTCACTATCCAACAAATCATGCCATAAGCCCGAGATACACTGAAGCAGACTCCGTATACGCGCGTATACGGACGTATACGCGCGTATACGGAGCCGCTGCTACACTCGGCTTTCGTTCTCGCGTAGATTCTCGTGTTTTCGCTCCAAATTCTAACGTCATTTCCTCCGTACCGTCACTTCCGATCGTCACTTCCGCTAGTTTTTCGCTCCAAACGCTCGCGTTCTCCTTGTTGTAATATGAGCAGCTGAGCACGGAGTGCTTTTCCTGCAGCCCACAGCCCACCACAGCCCACCAGGGAATATATAAAACATCGCGCACCCAGGTAGGACCTGAATTCATTCATTTCATTCATCGAGTGAACGGAGGAAGAAGCGGTTACTTGACTTTAGGCAAAAAAACAAAAGAAAAGGCCCGATCAGCGATAAAAAAGAGGAATTTATTTCATTTGTGTAACATACAAAACAGTCCGGCGCCGGGGAAGTTTAGGTCAGACACCGCGTATCGCGCACGCGGATCGCGTATGCGTAGTAAAAAAATACCTTTGCGCGTACTTGCCCTGAGGGGCTACGCGGGGCTACGCTGCGTACGGGGCGTACGTACGCTGCGTATTGGCGTATCGTGAGGACGCTCGAGTGTATCTCGCCCTTAATTCACAATCACATTCTGGAGAAGAACTTGGACCTCATGCGTCTTACAGAAACTTGGCATCAACCAGATGTGTACAGTTCTCTAAATGAGGCCTGTCCCTCTGGATACAGTTATCCGCAGAGAGCCTGCAGTACTGGTCGCGGTGGTGGTCTGGCTATAATCTACCGCAATAATTTAAAATTGACACATCTAGCTTCTCAGGACTTTTTCTCTTTTGAAAGTTTGGCCTTCAACCTCAAAGCCCCACTCCTGATGAAGGTTATATTGATTTATAGACCTCCCAAACCGCATGTTTCATTTAACTCAGAGATGCATGACCTCCTCACTTTTTTCTGCACCTTCCCTGTGAAAACTATTTTTCTTGGCAACTTAAATATCCACATGGACAATTCCTCTTCCCCTCTGGCAACAGATTTTAAGTCTGTTTTGGACTCTCTCAATCTCGCCCAACATGTGGACGCCCCTACGCACAACAGGGGGCACACTCTGGATTTGGTGATTACAGACACTGTACTCATCAATAACTTTTCTGTATATGACCTGGGTGTCTCGGACCACAGTGGCATCTCTCTGGAAGTGCCTTCAACTTCGCCTGCTTCAAACCCAAAACGACCTATCCAGTTCCGGGACTTTAAAAACATTTCCCCCGATGTTCTGTCCGCTGATCTTCACGTCCTGACCGCTGTCAATCATTCATCTGCAAATGACTCTGTGGATTACTACAACCGATCTCTCCAAGAGCTTATGGACTTACATGCTCCCTTGAAGACAAGACTGGTGTCTTTCTCCCGTTCAGCCCCCTGGTACACTGATGAGCTACGTAGGATGAAGGCAACTGGCCGTGCTATTGAGAGACGTGTAAAATCATCTGGTCTCTCTGTACATAAGCAGGCATACAAAGAACATCAGAAAGCATACGCCTATTCTCTTAAAGAAGCACGCTCCAAATATTATTCCAACATCATCAACACCTGCCCTGGTAACTCTAAACAGCTCTTCTCCACAATAACTCATCTGCTTAATCCCATTAAACAAACTCCTGAGGAATCTGTTCAAAAATGCAACCTGTTCCTTTCATCATTTAAAAACAAAGTTGACACTATCAGATCTCAGCTCCACAACCTCCCTGATCTTCGTTTACCATCTACCCGTCTGCATCCTGGGTCCCTGAGCAGCTTTGATGAAGTTGTTCAGAGTGAGGTGGAGTCCATCATCAAGAAAATGAAGCCTTCATCCTGCGCCCTGGATCCCTTCCCCTCATCTCTCATAAAATCCAATCACTCTGCAATAAGCCCATTAATCACACAAATAATAAACAAGTCTCTACAATCTGGTCATGTTCCACTGCCTCTAAAACCTGCCATCATTAGGCCTCTTCTGAAAAAATCTAATTTGGATCCCGACATTTTTTCTAATTACCGCCCAATTTCCCACCTCCCATTTCTGTCTAAAGTGCTAGAAAAAGCAGTTGCTGCTCAGCTGCAGGACCACCTACAACAACACTCTCTGTATGAGAAGTTCCAGTCTGGATTCAGAGTAGCTCACAATACTGCATTGCTGAGAGTTACAAATGATGTCCCCATGGCTGCGGACACTGGTTATCCCTCCATCCTTGTCCTCCTTGACCTCACTGCAGCTTTCGACATTGTGGACCATAGTATCATCCTCCACCGTCTTCATGTGGAGGTCGGTCTCTGTGACACTCTCCTGGACTGGTTCAAATCTTTCCTCTCCAACAGGCTGGAATGTGTTGGTCTTGGCAATGCCACTTCCCAGACAGTCGGTGTCTCCTGTGGTGTCCTTCAAGGGTCAGTTCTGGGGTCCCTGCTGTTTTCCCTTTACATGCTGCCTTTGGGTCAAATTATTAATCAGTTCAACATTTCTTTTCACTGCTATGCCGACGATACACAGCTTTACATCAGGACTGGAGCATCCTCATCATCCCCATCTCCATCTTCACTCACTGCCCTCTCTACCTGCCTGAAGGAAATAAGGGCATGGATGAATCAGAACTTTCTTCAATTAAACTGCTCCAAGACTGAGGCCATACTGATTGGCACCCCTCACCAGATATAAACATCAACTTTAACAACAATCTCCTTCTCTGGTCAAGACATCCCCCTCTCCACCTCTGTTACAAATCTTGGAATAAAAATGGACTCTCATCTTACATTTGAAAATCACATTAAGTATCTGTTTAAAACCTGCTTCTTCCATCTTCGAAACATCTCCAGACTTCGCCCATCTCTGACTTTTTCTGATGCTGAGAAACTCGTCCATGCCTTTGTCTCCTCCAGGCTCGACTACTGCAACTCCCTGTTTATTGGAATCCCTGGCAAAAATCTTCAGAAGCTTCAATATATTCAAAACAGTGCAGCAAGGATTTTATTGAGAGCTCGTAAATTTGAACATATTACACCCATTCTCCATAACCTCCATTGGCTTCCTGTCACCTACAGAATTCAGTACAAAACTGCTCTCATTACACACCAATGCTTACACGGAACTTCACCTGACTATCTAAAGGACATTCTTGCACCATATTCATCCACCCGGTCTCTACGATCACAGAACAGTAATCTACTTCACATTCCACGAACCAAATTGAGGACCATGGGAGACCGGGCATTCTGTGTGGCTGCGACCCGCATATGGAACTCCCTCCCTGACTACCTGAGAGCTCCACAGTAACTGGTTGACTTCAAAAACGGCCTAAAGACTTTTCTTTTTAAGCAAGCCTATTCTGCCTCCACATGATTCTATCTTTGATCTTGGTTGATATTATTATTGATTTTACTTGATTTTATCACTTGTTTTATTTGTTGTAGCACTTTGAGATTTTTATTAATGAAAAGTGCAGTATAAATTGAATTCATTATTATTATTATTACATCCAGACTTATTGGGAAAGCCAGAGATGTGATTCAGGTATCGCTTCACTGCCAGCCTCAGTCATGACAAGTTAGTTTCTACTGTTTTTGATATTCTGAAACGCAACTTTGGTGAGCTGATATTCTCTAGTTTGCCAATGAGAGACCTTTATAACATCCTGCCTGCTGATGGAGAGACTGCCATGGACTACTGGATCTGATTGAACAAGTCTATTGAAGCAGCTGATGAGTGTTTGCGTAGAAGGGGAAGCAGGTAGAGGATCCAGGAGCTGAAGTTGTTACAATGTTCATCAACCATTGTCCTGATCCTGGTCTAGCTCTTTCCTTCCAGCTGAAACCTGTTGAGGAGTGGACTGCTGCTGAGGTCTAGAGTCGCCTTGATAACTATGTTGCGAGTCTTAGGAGGCCAATGGTTACTACGAACAAGGCTGTTGGTTTGTCTACAGGCCCTGTTGTTCTCTCCTGTCTTCCTTAGCTTGGTGCTCAATCACCCACTGCTGCATTACCAGCCGATGCGACACCATTTGCTGTCCATTTTCCCCTGGCTGCTTTAGCATGTGATCATTCTTCAGCTTCAGGTCCCTTGTATCAGATGCCACAGTAGCATGTTGCTCCACAATCGACACACTTTAAGACTGCAGGTCCATCAAAGCCAACTTTTTCCTCCTGTTCAGGAGTCGAACCAACTCATCAGATGGCAGAGATGTTTGATAAAGTTCTGTCTTTGTGTGCAGCTTCTCTTGCTACAAAACAACATGGTTAACATATGGGGAGTTACACACGTGGTTCTAAACGTCCTCAACATGCTCCATGCAGAGTTTGTTGCTCGGAGGAGCATACAACACACTCGCACTGCAGACTGTTCAGACTATGTCTCAACTGCTTCAGCTCAGGGCACATTAAAAGGAATTGTCCTCAGCCTGCCCATCACGTACCACAGCCATCCTCCCAGTACCCTAGTTTAAACTAGAGAGCCCGTGTGATGAGAGGGGCAGCATGGGCAGTGTGGATACCTCACAAGTACACTAGATGCACACTGTTAATACCGAATGTTGTAATGCTTCACCTGAAGACAGTGAAGTGGTTTTCTTGGGGTCACAGAGAGTTCAGAGGGCTAGTGATTTGTTTTATGCCTCAGTTTCAGTGAGTGAACGATCTACACTGAGGGGTATGTTGGACTCTGGGAGTATGTAATGTCCATTGAGCGTGGAGGTGGAGAACAAACTAAGAGCCGCGGGTGTTGATTTGATCCCTCTTGCAGTCCCAGAGAACGTGGTGCTCGTTGGGTGTGGTGGCCTTCTCACGCAGCCTTGATGCATCTATGAGTTGAACATTGAGATTTATGGTTTCAAATTTACAGTACCGACAAGATTGTAATAACTTTGTCTAAATTTATTTGGATATTTAAAGGTAATGTATTATTATGAGCCCTATACATAACTGATAAAATACTATATTCTACCAATTCCTGGAATTTCAATAAATTTAGCTGAAGAAACAAGGTGTTTGATGGGTGACTGAAATGTTTTCTGGTGATTACTCTTACAGCTCTCTTTTGTAAAATAAAAACAGGCTTTGTAATTGTTTTGCACGCTTTTCCCCAAACCTCAATACAATAGATTAAATGTGGAACAATGATTGTGTTATACAACATATACAGAGCTTTATCAATTAAAAAATCCCTGACTTTATATACAGGTACATGAACACACAGCATGACAATCACAAACACCTGGACAACAAAATGGAGGAGATAAGCAAGACAATTAACAGAGAGACCAGGGAGTGTAGGGATGGGGACCCACCACCTGAGAGCAACATGCTTACAACTGTTATCTTGAAGTTCTAGGGTGTAGAGAGCCACAGAAACGGTTATGGTAGGCCGGATTTGGCCCACGGGCCTTGAGTTTGACACATGCGATCTAGTGGTACTAAAAGTAACAAAAGAAGAAAAAAAAAACAGCCAAATATGTCAGCAGTTTAGCTAACAGACTTTGGAATGGGTACATTTTGTCCTTGTCAAACCTGTTGAAGAGAACCAAACTAAATACTCTGAAACTCAAACAACTTACTGTATAACAGTTCATGCACCGCTAGTTGGCAGTGTAGTGCAAATATTGCATAACTTGCTGCTACCAATTGTTGAATTTAATTAGCGGATTAGAATTAGCTTCCCCTAATTTTCATAAGACATTAGTGCTTTTGAAATTGCGGACCTAAATAAATTAATCAGTGCTTTAGAAATAGCGGAACTAATTTTTGGATTAGCGTTGCCCACCACTGCCTTCAAGTAATCGCGCGGGGGCGCAATTCCCATAGCAAGTATGTTGCACCTCTTTCCCTTCCTTCAGGGAACATGAGTTATGGTGCATAACTTTCAGTTTGTTGTTCAGTCTGATATCAGGGCACCACCATATTTCAAAGGTGACCACACTGAAACTTTCTCCATCTAGGAATGGGAGGGTTTGATGAGATGTTATCTGTCAAGAATAAAATGCGTGAACCCTGTAGAAATGTGTGAAATCATCACAGCCACTGTTAAATTATGACTATGACCTGTGTGACAGCACCTGGACGCAGCTGGAGAGGACGCTGGCGTGATGTCGCCATTTCTCATAGCTAAATAGTTATTTTACTGTTGCTATTTTTTTAGACTTTTTTGGACATTTATCTGGACTTATTTTGTTCAGTGGTTTTTTATTAAGGACTTTACAGACAGCTTAGTTAGCACTTCCTTACCGGAATTTGGGCTGTCTACCTCTTGTCAAACTCCAGCACGAACTTGCTTCAAGAACTACGTAGATGCATTTATTGTTTCACTCACCTACTACCTACTACTAAGAAGACGAAGGAGATGATTGTGGACTTCAGAAGGAACAAACACACCCACACCCCACTGTATATAGGTGGATCTGCGGTGGAGGTGGTCTCCAGCTACAAATACCTGGGTGTACACATGAATGATAACCTCAGCTGGAGCAACAACACCACCAGCCTGATCAAGAAAGGTCATCAGAGACTCTACTTCCTCAGACGGCTGAGACGAGCCGGTCTGAGAAGCCCAGTCCTCACCTCGTTCTACAGGTGTGCAGTGGAGAGCGTCCTGTGCTCCAGCATCAACGTGTGGCATGGAGGCTGCACAGTTGCAGAGAGAAAAGCTCTGCAGAGAGTGGTGAAGGCTGCACAGAAGTCTGTGGGAGTCAGTCTCCCCACCATCACAGACATTTACACCTCCAGATGCAGAAAAAGAGCCACCTGCATCATGAAAGACCTCACTCACCCAGCACACTCACTCTTTGCACCACTCCCCTCGGGACGGAGGTTGAGGAGCATCAAATGTAGAACCACTAGACTGAGAAACAGCTTCTACCCTGAGGCTGTCAGACTCATGAATAAATAAATAATAAGAATAAACACTGCAAAATGTCACATCATACTGATACTGATCTGTTTCTTGTTGCTGCGTTCATCTGTGACCATCTGCTCATGTTCGTGCTGCTGTTTATAATGATGTTTTTCTACTACATTAGGGCTTAGTGTATTACTAGCTGATGTGATGTCTCTCTTAGTTAATCCTAGATGTTATTATTGTATTTCTCTTGCATTTGTTGTTGGATGTAACTGGGACCCTGTGTACATAATCTCGTTTTCAACACATGTACTAAATGCGGTGCAAATGACAATAAATTCTCTCTCTCTCTCTCTCTCTCTCTCTACCTGTCAACCTCCTGTGTCACCTAGACTGTCCTGGATTTTCTCCTGTGCTCCCCTTCAAAATATGCTCAACCAAGTTACATCTCTCTGCTTCTTGGTTATTTCTTTCGGAGCCGTGGGTCTGCTGTTAGCGGCTAGCTCTGTGCTAGCTTCCCCCGGCTTGGCTGGCGCGATGTTGACGTATTCCGCTTCCCAGCTGATTGGACTTAACAACTGCTCCATTCCACCTTCTGTTTCCACCATCAAACAACTGGGACTTCTGCGTAGACCTCATTACATCCACAGAAGCTCTCGAAAGAAAACCGTCTATTTTAGGCAAGCGAGCTCTGACTCGATTGCTACTGTCTAGTCTGAGAGACGTGTCGCACCTCGATTACGTCATCAGAACACTGCATCCGTAGTCCCTTGTAGTCCACAGCGCAAGAAGTGGCAAGGAAAACGTGGAGTGGACTTCAGTCTGCTGAAACCGGTTCAAAAGGCTTCTACACCAACTGGTATTAAATTAGAACTGTTCAATGTGCAGTCACTATCCAACAAATCATGCCTAATTCACAATCACATTCTGGAGAAGAACTTGGACCTCATGCGTCTTACAGAAACTTGGCATCAACCAGATGTGTACAGTTCTCTAAATGAGGCCTGTCCCTCTGGATACAGTTATCTGCAGAGAGCCTGCAGTACTGGTCGCGGTGGTGGTCTGGCTATAATCTACCGCAATAATTTAAAATTGACACATCTAGCTTCTCAGGACTTTTTCTCTTTTGAAAGTTTGGCCTTCAACCTCAAAGCCCCACTCCTGATGAAGGTTATATTGATTTATAGACCTCCCAAACCGCATGTTTCATTTAACTCAGAGATGCATGAACTCCTCACTTTTTTCTGCACCTTCCCTGTGAAAACTATTTTTCTTGGCAACTTAAATATCCACATGGACAATTCCTCTTCCCCTCTGGCAACAGATTTTAAGTCTGTTTTGGACTCTCTCAATCTCGCCCAACATGTGGACGCCCCTACGCACAACAGGGGGCACACTCTGGATTTGGTGATTACAGACACTGTACTCATCAATAACTTTTCTGTATATGACCTGGGTGTCTCGGACCACAGTGGCATCTCTCTGGAAGTGCCTTCAACTTCGCTTGCTTCAAACCCAAAACGACCTATCCAGTTCCGGGACTTTAAAAACATTTCCCCCGATGTTCTGTCCGCTGATCTTCACGCCCTGACCGCTGTCAATCATTCATCTGCAAATGACTCTGTGGATTACTACAACCGATCTCTCCAAGAGCTTCTGGACCTACATGCTCCCTTGAAGACAAGACTGGTGTTTTCTCCCGTTCAGCCCCCTGGTACACTGATGAGCTACGCAGGATGAAGGCAACTGGCCGTGCTATTGAGAGACGTGTAAAATCATCTGGTCTCTCTGTACATAAGCAAGCATACAAAGAACATCAGAAAGCATACGCCTATTCTCTTAAAGAAGCACGCTCCAAATATTATTCCAACATCATCAACACCTGCCCATCTAACTCTAAACAGCTCTTCTCCACAATAACTCATCTGCTTAACACTAGGAATACCAAACATATGTACTTGTACATATTTTACATATAGCTCCCATGGGAGACTGTAAAATGACAGATTGAGGAATTTGCATTCAATTAGGTTTGTGTGACCCCCTGGGGCTGAAGTCTTTTGTGTGCTCAAAACATCCCCCCAGTAGCCAAAACAAAACATCTCCCCATATTCCAACAACAACATTCCTTCTGCAGGTTCAAAGTGCAGCTTTTTACAACACAGACCAAACTTTTGGAGATGTTGATGACTCTTTGCAAATGTCAACGCTAGAAACTTCAGTTTATTTTATAGATATACGTTTTATACTTTTTATACTACTATGCAAAAACTCAGGACAGTATTACACTTTTATTATTTCATTTTATGCTTATGTTCATTGGGTGTTTGGTGTTTTAGGGGTGTTTGGTGTTTCAGTGTTGGTGTAAATTTTCATACTTTTATACTATTATGAAAAAACTCAGGACAGTGTTACACTTTTTTACTATTTTACTATTTTATGCTTATGTTTATTAAATGTTTTAGTGTTTAGTGTTTAGATGGTTACTGTTGCACCGAGGGACTGAGAGAAACGCAATTTCGGTCCTGTGTATGTCCTGTACATACAGGTAGTCCCCGATTTACGAGCGAGATCCGTTACAACGAGGCGCTCGTAAACCGGAAATCTCGTAATTTGGAACGGCCGCCACGCTTCTCGTAAGTCCGGAATTTCGCTCGTAAATTGGAACGGTTTTGCTAGCGCGACTACGAACACTCGTTTTTCATCGAAAAACTGCTTATGAGTGCATAAAAATGATCGGAAACGTGTGTCCACATGTTTAGCTAACGAACTGTGGTGAAAAAACACAGGAAAACTCAGTATTTTTTGCGTTTTTTCCAATAATTCGCCAGCTCGTAAGTCCGGAACCTCGTAGATCAGAGCGCTCGTAAATGGGGACTACCTGTATTGTAGTTCTGACAATAAAGTTGACTTTGACTTTGACTTTGACTGCCTCTAAGCGAGCAGGTCCCCGGTTCAAATCCTGGTCCGGGGGCCTTTCTGGGTGGAGTTTGCATGTTCTCTCCGTGCATGCGTGGGTTTTCTCCGGGTGCTCCGGTTTCCTCCCACAGTCCAAAAACATGCATGTTAGGCTGATTGTTAACTCTAAATTGACCCTAGGTGCGAGTGAGACAGGTCCCTCTTGTAAATGAGTCCCCGTGGCTCAACGAGTCCAGCCTGTATAAATAAAGGTTGAATGAATGAATGAACAAACTGATATGGAGAGAACACAAATTCTGTAAGAATAAAAATACTAAATCTATTACAGTACTGTACAAAGTCAGAGACCCATTGAATGATAAAGCTCTGTATTTGTTGTATAACACAATCATTTTTCCACACTCAAAAGTATGAATGTTTACATGAAAACTGGAGTGAAAAATCTTTATTCAATTTTACTCTGATGCATGCTCAAAATTTATTCAATTTTATTTCACTCAGCATGTAGCTTGCAGATAGGCAGATAGGCAGCCGTGGCATAGTGGTAATGGCACTCGTCCACCGATCGGAAGGTTGGAGGTTCGAATCCCGTTTCCCCACACCATGTGTCGTTGTGTCCCTGGGCAAGACACTTAACCCCGA